>PVJC01008419.1:0-48622 GCA_004026665.1 Murina feae
TATAATGAAACAATTGTTACTTTTACTGGTTAGGCCGGAGCTGCTCTTTCCTTCAGCTCCGGAGGATTCTATGATTGTTACATTGTTTCAAATGTTTCAAATCTGTGTTTTGCTAGAGGCAGTTTAATCGGAGCTGAGCTGAGCGGGCGCAGCTTCACTTTCGCTCCTGCCACAATGGAAAGGGCTGTTTACTCAGGTCTGTGAGTGGCGGCCGCCATGTTGGCTGGGCTAATTTGCATACAGCTGCTCTGATTGGCTGGTGGGCGTGGCTTACCCGTCTTGGAGAAATGGTTAATTTTAATATTTCACTTTTATAGAGTAGATGCTGAAGGGTATTCTTTAAGAAGAGGAAGAAGAAAAAGTAAAGATAAAAATTATGAACAACAAATACATATCTATCAACAAGTGAAGCTAAAAATCAAGTGAATAAAAAATCTAATGAACAGAATAAACTGGTGAATATAATAGAATCAGGGGCATAGAAAGGGAGTGGACTGACCATTCCCAGGGGGAAGAGGGTGTGAGGGGTTCAGGAAGAGATGGGACAAAAATCTTACACCTATGGACAAGAACAGTGGTGGGGTAAGGGCATGGGGTGGGGTGGGAACCAGGTAGAAGGGAGCTATGGGGGTAAAAAAAAAAAAAAAAAAAAGAGGAACATCTGTAATAATCTGAGCAATAGAGATTTATTTAAAAATAATAATAATAAAATAAAGTGTACTGGTAAGGAAAATGACCTGAAAAATAGAGTAATGATGGACCTGATGGTATGAGGATGGAGCAAGTGGTGAAGTCAGCGTGTGGATGACTGCAATTGGAAAATAAAAGGAGCCCAGCTGACGTTGGAGCACAAGACTTCCTTCACTTCTCCTCCAAGGCCTGTGTCTGGGTCACAGTAGCATGGACCCACCGCCCTGGGTGCTGCCGCTGCCATGTGTCTCCTCACAAACCAGCTCCTGGCCCCAGCCCTTCAGCCAAAACTTTCCCTGTGGTCCAGGAGGATGCTCTGCCCACCAACATGCACAAAGGGGCTGCAGTCCAGTCATGGGTCCCTCTGCTCTAACACCTAACCAACCCTCACTGTAAATATTTTCTAGCCATTCCGATTGTGTCTGGGCGCCTCAGCCAGAGGCAAAGGTCCTTGCAAGTAGGAACCACACCTGCATTCTTCCCTCCCTCCACCCAGGGAAGGGCATGGGGATCTGGGGATGGTGTGTAATCCTAGAGCAAGGGCCATAAGAGCCAGTCACCTACTTAATTCCAAGTTACTGACCTGATAATGACCTGTTGCAGCCAGAATGCTTGGGCACCTAAAAACCATTCATTTCATTCCTTTGGATCAGTGATTCTCAACCTCTTGGCCCTTTAAAACAGTTCCTCACCATAAAATTATTTTCGTTGCTACTTCATAACTGTGATGTTGCTACTGTTATGAATTGTAATGTAGATATCCGATATGCAGGATGGTCTTAGGTGACCCCTGTGAAACGGTCGTTCGACCACCAAAGGGGTCGCGACCCACAGGTTGAGAACGGCTGCTTTGGATGATTCCAGATGAGTCATGAGTCTCCCGGAGATAATGTATATACAGGTCTCGCTCTCCAACTGCAAATACTGTACAAGGTGGTACTATTCCCACCTTGGGGACACACAGAAAAGACGCATGGGTCCTAGATCCTCATCCTCCCATGCTCCGTCCCCGTCATGCCAGATGGAGTAAGTAAAACTGAGTATGGGTCGAAGAAGGCAGGTGTTGTTTAACTTTCACAAAATCTTGAACTGGGGGGAGAAGGGGTGCAGAATGACATTCTGTAAAATGAACCGACGAGGAATGCTGGATGGTGAAAGCTTCATGGAGGGCCAAGAATAACAGGTACAGGTTGTTCTGTGCTGATGTTCCGAGCCAGTATTTTAACAACCAGCAATATTAGCTTTACGTCTTAATCAAGGCAGAGGCACTCTCAGCAAGCCTCAAAGCATTACCTCCCTAAGAATTCACTCTAAGTACCGTAGGGGTCTTTTTAAGTCCTGAATACCACAAATTACACTTAGCAACTAGCCAACCATTTTATTTCCTTCCTGCCTAATGTAATTTTTCTGTTTTTTCTACATAAAAGATTTCAGCTATTTTTTAAAAATGATTCTCCCTCCTAAATTAACCTGGCTTTTGTTTCTAACAATCAAATGAGCTAAGAAAATGAGTCAGTGCTTCTAACTAGCTTCCAAGTAACCAGATGTAAAGATTTTCCTCCACAGCCATCATTTCAAGTGCCAAATTTCTGATGGGGGTACTAGGTTGTTGGCTTGGGGGTGGGGGGTCAGGAGAGGAAGGGCTTATCCTGAAAGTAGGGCCAGGCAGTTTGTCCACTAAACCAGGCTCCTCTGTGGATGCAGCCATGTGCCATTGCCTCCCGCCCCCTCACTTCTTAGTCATTTATTCAATCATGCAACAAAAGTTATTATGTAGATACACTGTTATGTAAGGGCTCATTGAACAAGTCTGACAGGAGCCTCACCCTTCAGGCCCTACAGTCTAATGGAAGTTCAACAGCTAAACCAGACTGTTTCAGTAATTCATTTATTCCACAGATAATTATTGATTATGTTGTTTTTCAATTAAGTGATCATGGAGCCTTTACTGAGAATCAATGTTAAGCAAGACAGGCAGGACCCTTGCCCTCAAGGGCTTCCATTGAGTGGCAGTTAAACAAATGAGATGATCTCTGAGAGATGAGTGCCCACTGAGAGCAGTACAGCAGGTGCTGTGGTGGAGGACCCAGGGCCGGCTGTGATGGAGGGCCGGGGCTGGGGATCTGCTGAGGGAGGGTGAGAAGGATGGCCTCTCTGTAGGGTGCCTTCTGAGCAAGGCCATCCTATGAACCCCGCCCTCTGTGCTGTTCCACCCAGCACCACCGTGCTTCCCAGCTGAACCCTTCGTGCAGACACGATCATATTGCCTGGTGCTGGTTTCTCCTTGTCTGTTTGTCTTCTTTCCATCCAGGTCATGATCCCCGGGGGGCAGGTGGAGAAAGCAGAGGTGACCAATAAGGTTGGCTGGATGAGCTGGAGCCCCAAACAGCATGGCTGAGACGGGAGGAGGGAGGGACCGTCTAATGGGCGCCCAGAACATTGACTCCAGTGAATGCAACAGGCCTGCCCGCGACATCCGGCTGACGGCAGCTGTGAGCAGGCCTCGGACGCCAGGTGATGGTGGATGGGGCGGGATGAGCAGCCCCGCGGAGGGGGTGGGGGGGGACGGGTGCGCCGGGAACCCGCTGGGCCCGACCCAACTCTGCCCAGAGGTCAGCGCTCCCCGCGACGCCCTCGAGGGGGCGGGCCGCCGGCCGCGCCTGCGCAGCACAGCAGCCTCGCGGCGGCTCCAGGCGCTGCCCCGACCTGCGAACTGCGCCGGCGCAGGCGCCCGGCGCTAAGGGGCGGGGTTTCGTTGCGCCGCGCGCGAGGCTGGGGCCAAACCCGGGCCGGGATAGGGCGTGGGGCTCCGCGTCGGGACGTCCTGGCGTCGGGCCCGACGGCGCGTGCGCGCTGCGCGACCAGCGGAGGAGGCGAGGGGGCAGGGCAGGGGCCTGTGTGGCCTCTTTGCCTCTTTGCGCCGCCGGGACACCTCGCAGGCCACCGGCACCATGAAGATTTGGACTTCGGAGCACGTCTTTGAGTAAGTTCTACGGTGGGACGGGCCGGTGGAGGACGCGGGGCAACTTGGGGGGGAGGGGGGAGCGGGCAGGTGGGGCTCAAAGTGGTGGCGAGGTCGAGGCGCCTCGCAGGAAGCTTCCCGGCGTCGGGCCGAGTCGAGGCGCCGGACCTGAGCCCCACGGGGCTCTGCGCTCGCCCGCGCCGCCCTGCCCCCGGGAATGGGCCCCCAGGACCCCCAGGCCCAGCCGCCGCCCCGCCGGGGGGCTGCCAGAAGCACGGAACCTACTGCCGGCCCCCGGGTGGCGGGAGCGTCGCCGAACACGGGTTCCTGGACGACACTCGGGCTAGCGATCCCCAAAGTATACTATCCCCCCGGCTTCCAGAGGCCCGGGGACCCCGAGGGCATGTGGGCTGGGTCGAGTCCCGGGCGGCCCCGCCACCGCTTGGGTGGAGTCTCACGTCGGAATGTGACTGGACGAGCGCCGGCGACCTGGAGGCGAAACTTCCGGCAGCTCCTGGCCGGGAGGAGCTGCCTGGGTCGGAGTGCGAGGTGCGAGCCCTGTGATCTTGGTCCCCTTCCGTCGGGGACGCGAAGGGCGAGGGGTCGACGGGGCCGCCCGTGCCCGCCTGGGTGAGCCGAGATGGTCGGGAACGGAGGGAACGGACCTGGAGCGACGGGTGTGGGGACTGCGTCTCCCTCTGGGTGTCAGACTCCGTGGACGAAAGGACCACAACCCACCCGTGTAGGACGTAGGCCTGCGGTTGCCTGAACGCCCCCAACCTGCCCTCCACGCCGCCGCAGCCTCGTCCGCTGGCTGAGCTGCGCGAGGAGCCGCACTGTTTGGGCTCTCGTAGCTTTGCAGTGTGTTTTAGTTTAACTGTCTGATTAACAGTGTTCCGGAGGGCAGTTGTAAAAGAAGTTGTGAACTTCTTACCGACTCAGGAGCCCCAGCGTGGAATGTTGGAGTCACAGGGAAGATTTCTTTTCCTCCTAGTTGATGATCGTTCTGGGGGCAGAGACCCTGCGCTTGTAGTCTTGCTTTTTTTTTTTTTTATTTTGTTTTATTGCTTAAAATATTACAAGTAGTAGTACATATGTCTCCTTCCCCCCCCCCTTGACCTTCCCCCAGCCTCCCCTACCCCGCAGTGTTTTGTGTCCATTGGTTATGCTTATATGCATACATAAAAGTCCCTCGGTTGATCTCTTACTCCCCTCCCCCAACCCTCTCTCCCTTTCTGCTGTAGTTTGACAGTCTGTTTGATGCTGCTCTACTTCTATTTTTGTTCATCAGTTTATAATGGTCTTTTTTACCCATAAATGAGTGATGTCATGTGGTATTTTTCTTTCATTTGACTGGCTTATTTCACTTAGCATAATGCTCTCCAGTTCCATCCATGCTGTTGCAAATGGTAGGAATTCCTTCTTTTTTGCAGCAGCATAGTATTCCATTGTGTAGATATACCACAGTTTTCTAATCCATTCATCTGCTGATGGGCACTTAGGCTGTTTCCATATTTTAGCTATGGTGAATTGTGCTGCTATGAACATAGGGATGCATATATCCTTTCTGATTGGTGTTTCTGGTTTCTTGGGATATATTCCCAGAAGTGGGATCGCAGGGTCAAATGCGAGTTCCATTTTTAACTTTTTGAGGAAACTCCCTACTGTCATCCACAGTGGCTGCACCAGTCTGCATTCCCATCAGCAGTGCACCAGGATTCATAGACTTTCTGATATTCTTCCCCTGGGACACGTTCTTCACTGCTCCGGTTCAGCCCTGGGACTAGGGTTGGTTTCTTCCTTGTGATCCTCTTCCAGGTTTAAGTGCTTCCGTTGTTGGGACTGTGCCTCCTTAGAATATTCTTCTCTGTCTCCCATAGCACTCTGTTCCCTGGCTTGTCCCCAGCCCTGCCCTTTTTCCTTCAGTGTTTCCAAGGTTCCCTTTCGATGTAAGTATTCAGTGAGATTCTGTTGTCGGCCTTCCTGACTAGCATTTTATCTGTGATTCTTCATCTTTTTCTCTTTTTGCCACAGACTTCTCTGAGATTTGAGGAAAGCTCTGGGGCCCTCCTCCCAGAAGATAGACATGTTCACGTAAAAGCTGTACATGTCCTGGGAGAAAAGTCCAGATCCTGACTCTCTCCAGGGTTTTCCATCAAGGTCCCAGCTGCTCTGTACTCACTTAGGGCCCCAGAATCTGTACCTTGGGCTCCAGCCAGGCCAGTCTGGACCTTCACATCCTTACTTTCAGGTCCTACCTGACATCTCTACTCACCTGGCCCACAGGCTCTTCAAACTGAGCATACCTGAAATTAAAGTCATTGTCTCCCCCAAGTCTTAGACCACTTCCCTGGTATCCAACTTAAGGAAGATCCAATCTCACAATGTCTGAGCCATTGTTTTCTGTCTTACCCGTCTTTGGTTCCCCACACTTCCTTCTGAGGCCCAGCATGTAGTTGGCATCCAGTTGTGAAGTCATTCATTGGCTCCTTCAACAGCTGTGACTGCCCACAGTGTACCTACCAGGCACTGTTCTTGGGATTGGCAGAATTTGTTGCTGCTTCAGTGGAGTTGCAGTGTCTCCCACCTCATTTTATAGGTGAAGAAATTGGACAGGTCAGTAAGCCACCACCAGGTTCTCCAGACTGCCCTTTGGTGCTATGAGTATCTTCCAGTGTGAGATCTTATCACATAATTACACTGAGACAGTTAAAATTAATTGCAGGAAGACTGTGCATCATAATAGGCCTCCTTCGTAATGTTTGAGCTAGTTCTAGTTCATAAAGCAGTCCTAGTTCAAGCAAGTCAACATGGGTGTTTCCAAGTTAGCTCAGAGAGGAGAGAAGGACTAAATTACAAATATTGTATAACCACCCCGAAGCCGTGCAATTAATTATTTTTTGAGGGGATGAGGTAAAGAGTTAAGTGCAAGGAAACTAGCTGACCATGATATGGAGCTAGATGGAGTCAGGGAAAGAAAGGGTTTGTCCAGTTTTCATTTTAGATAGTTGCCTTGGTAAATCAGTGCTTGTCCTGTATCACTCCTATTTGTGAGGGCTATTTAGATTAATAAAATAGCTCCACTTATATAACTGCATTGATTGCAGAGTAAGGACTGATATTAAAAACAGAATGAGGTTCATTTATTTAATATGGTAGCAAAAGTTAAAACATTCTATAGAATAAAAGACTAATATGCAAATCGCCCGAATGGTGGAATGACCAGTTGGTGAGGGGGTTGGGGCTGGCAAATGGGCAGCTCCAGGCCAGCCAAGGCGGATGCCAGTGGGCAGAAGGAGGGGATGGTGATTGGAGGACAGTGGTAACCAGTCGATGGGGTACAGGGCCCCAGGCAGCGCCATTCCGATTGGCCCACTGGTCACCTCCCCAGAGGAAGGCCAGACTGCAGTTTAGGCCCGCTCCCCATCAATTGGACATTCCTCAAGGGCTCCCCGGCTGAGGGGGTCCTTCCCCCCGCAACCACGAGTGCACAAATTTTCGTGCACCAGGCCTCTAGTTACAAAGAATGTCAATGGTTGTCCAGGGTTTTGAGATTTTCCTTCTGTTGATGTGAAGTAGTTGTCAGACTTGGTTCTCTGAAAGTTAAGTCACTTTTCATAATCAATGAAGTTAATGAGGGCTCCTTTGAAAAGGATGTCTTTTGTACGGCCTCCTAATTCACATAAGTTGTAGAGTGAACGAATGTATGTTACGTTTGAATAACCAGGCACATGTGCTTTCTCAAGAGAGAAAGATGCTGCAAGTTCCATTTCAATCCTAGAAGATAAGCAAATCTTATTATATTAAGAAATAGCATATTAGGAGCATCTTAAAAACATTTTATTATCTTTTCAAAGCCAACCAGAACCACTCCTTGGAGCAAAGCAATGGATCAAGATTGATTAATGTAGAGAAAAACACATTTTTAAGCATTTAAATCATCTTTGTAATCACTGTAAGAATTTACAGGGCAAACAAGGTTTTTACTCTATAGCTTTGTATAATTGGGGTCAGACGAAAAGATAAATGGTATAATTTTTGTTGCTTGATTCTGTAGAATATATTTTTAAGAATTTGGTTCTTAGAAACAAAATTTACATGTGAAAGTAGACATACGTAAATAGGAAAGATTACTTAAGAACCTGTACTGTGATGCTCCATAGGCTACTTTAATCTTTGTAGAAACCAATTGTACCTTATAACCTGTGCTGAAAAAAGACTAAAATGTATACTCTTAAAATTTAGATTGAGCCCCTAAAATCATCTTTTGAGAAAATTTTCCCTAGGTAAATTAAACTTCAATTGCAAAGAATAATTTGATGGGTTATAAAATGCTTAATTTAAAGGTATATTTTTAAATGTTTGATTGTGCTTTATGTTGCAGCCACCCATGGGAAACTGTTACAACAGCTGCAATGCAGAAATATCCAAACCCTATGAACCCAAGTGTGGTTGGAGTCGATGTATTGGACAGACATGTAGATCCTTCTGGAAAGTTGCACAGCCATAGATTGCTCAGCACAGAGTGGGGACTGCCTTCCATTGTGAAATCTGTAAGTGTGTCTTTATTCCTGCAGAAATGTGACTGCTGGGGAGAAGTTTTCCAAACCACATTATAATTTCAAATAGGCTGTGGGAGCAGATTCTGAATGTCATTTTTTCATCAGTTCAAATTGTATTATAATAAACTTGAGTTATGAGTGTATAATGAATTGGAAATATTATTACAGTCTTCATGAAGGCACCTGGTAAAACTTTCTGAAGGAAGCCAGCTGATGCTCTGTAGTTTGAAAAGAGGTAGATCCTACTTTTCCTGCTTTTGCCAGCAACGTGAGACCCACAGTAAGACTTGGAAGCAGTGGTTTAGTGGGGTTGTTAGCTGACAGTTGTGTGGTCAGTGGTGGTTCGTGCACAGGAAGAGAACAGCATTTTCCTGGACTTGCTGTTACCGTGTTGTTCCAAGATCCGGGCCTCCTCCATCCATTTCGAAGCATAAGTTCCATTTGGTTTCAAGCAGCAGGCTTGACTCCATTTAACCAGTTTATGGTGTGGGAAACTCTGGTATGATAAGTGGGTCCAGTTGTCAGTAGAAGTTCCCTTTTTAGAAGGTAAATAGAAGTACATTGTTTGCAACAGGAAGGCACGGATTGCTTCCTTTGTGCAAACCACTGCCTTAGGTAATGGGGTCCCAGAAATGGGTAGATTGGGTGCTTGGGGCAGGGCGCGGGGAGTGACACTGGCTGGAGGTGATGTCCTCCTTCATGACATGGCTGTTTCCTGCCTGGAGAATGAGGCCGTTGCACCGTCTCCTTTGGATGGCTCTAGGAAAGTGCTGACTGGAACCTGAGCTCTCCTTTTCCCAGATGCCATGTTTCGCAGATCCTTTGAGTCGCACGGTTCAGCCCCCTGCTCCTTCGCCATTGGCAGGTCCAGCATCCTTCCCCACTGCAGCGCGCTCAGTGGGCTGCTTGCTCATTGCCTCTGGGTAGGAAGTTGTGTGGCGTCTCACCTTATCCTTGGGGTGTGAATTCCTGATATCTCAGATGGGCCTCCTTTCTGACCTTTGTCTGATGCCTCATGGTTTGGTTTGGTTTTTTACAAAACAGATTTTTGGTTCAAGACATTAACACATTTTACTTTCAAATAAAATATTGATATACTTGTTAAGAAATCCTTCCTCCTCTGATTACTAATTGTGGATGTTTTATTTAGCTGATTGGTGCAGCAAGAACCAAAACATATGTGCAAGAACATTCTGTAGTTGATCCTGTAGAGAAAACAATGGAACTTAAATCCACTAATGTAAGTTTTGGCTTCCTTTTGTTTTATTTTAAACTATTTGGTCTAAGTTTTTGTCACTCCTAGTGTTGAAGAGATGAGTCTAGCTCTGTGTGGGCATTTAGGCAGTCAGCACGCACATGCTCTGCTGCCTTTGCCTTTTTGCAGCTTAGCTTCACCATTCCATGAGCCTACTTCGCATTTCTAGGGGCTAGCACTCAGGAACATGATTTGGGATTCTGTGTGTGTTATTACCCTTAGAATGCTTTTGTCAAATTTATTATTTTTAATAAAAAGTAAGAATGAATGAAATTTAAATTTTGTCTACACAGTAATATCACAGTGGTTTATTTGTTCTTGTTCTGTATACTTAACAGGATTTGGGTTTGTGACTTAATTTTGGAAATGTTTTTAATCCTAGTTGCCAACATGAACTGAATTTTTTTTTTATTTCTATAGATTTCATTTACAAATATGGTTTCAGTAGATGAGAGACTTATATATAAACCACATCCTCAGGACCCAGAAAGGTAAGTAAAAAAATGGTTTAACAAACTTATTTTACAGGTGTTTTAATTCTTTTACCAAATATTATTTTAAAAAATGAAAGTTAGATCATTCTGAAACTGTGCATTTGTTTTGTTCCAGAACTGTTTTGACTCAAGAGGCCATCATCACTGTGAAAGGAGTGAGCCTCAGTAGTTACCTGGAAGGGCTAATGGCGAGCACAATATCTTCAAACGCTAGTAAAGTACGTGTGGCTGCCCCCTGGTTACTGCTATTCCTGGGTTTTGTTTTTGGAAGAGCTTAGCAGTGAGCATGTGTTTGTCCTCACAAGCCAATCTTCAGCCATGAAACAGTGAGAATCCATGTGAGCTGTACTTGCACAGACTCTGCGGCCCAGCACAGCTAGGTGTCTGGGCCTAGCTCTAACCCTTAGCAGCCTTGCACAGTTAACCTTTCTCTGCCTTAGTTTACCATCTATTTAGTGGAGGTTCACTGTCCATCTCACAGGGTTAGGCATGAAGAGTCAATGAGATAACATGGAAAGTATGTGGCCCAGGGCTCAGCATATGGGAAATACTTGATTACATGTAGCCATGTTGTTTAAAGCACCAATTCTCAACCTTTTTTCATTATTTCCCCCATCCCAGATCCATTTTAAACATCTTTTTCTGATCACCCTACCCTGTGTAGTTAATTGGTAGATAATGCTTTATACATAAAAGGGTAGATTTTTTCCACTAACCCAGCTCATTTTTGCCCCATTGAGAACATATAATTTAAACAAGTTTAGAGAAAAGGATGCTTAGTGCACTGTTCTATAACACTTAATGTAATCATTCAGCAGTCAAGATGTTCATAGACAGACACCAGCTTTGTTCCAGACAGAGTACAAGACTACACTGGAGATACATCTGGAAATAAAAAAAAATGTGGGCCCTGCCCTAGTAGAACTAAGAAAGGCAACATTCATTGCACAGCGTATCGTTAGAAAAGGAAAAGTGCAGGAAGGTATAAGAGTGTTTAATGTGTATTCGGTGAGTGACGGTGACAGCTGCACGAGGGGTGCGATGGGTGTGAGGGGTGTGAGGCAGGGAAGGTGAAGTGCTGCTGCTGTGTCTCCTTGCAGAACTGCGCAGAGCAGAGTGCAGGAGAGAGTGGCTGAGGGAGCCAGGGATCAGATCTCTCAGGGTTTTGGTTTAACTCTTTGGTTTAGCACTTACATAGGATCTTGGTTTAAAATACAAACAAAAAGAAAAGGGGGTTTGGCTTCACCCCCAAAAAGGTCACTACTCTAATCATGGAATAAATAAAACATCACTGTCACTTGGTTATAGATTCTTTGGAGGACACCTTGTGCATACAAAATAAAAATCAGTTTATGGAGCAAGTCAGTTGCTCAAGGCATTTGTTATTTGGTAAATAACATCAGGAAGAAGCAGCAAGGACAAAAATGATCTGTCCTGGCGAGGTTTAGTTAGATTTGTAGCGCCCCCTGCTACTTCTTTGTAATCCATTTATTTGATAGGTGCCTTTGCTCTCACTCAGTAACAATAAATGTGTTGGATTTTTTTTTAAGGGCCGAGAAGCAATGGAATGGGTAATACATAAATTAAATGCTGAGATTGAAGAATTGACGGCTTCAGCAAGAGGAAGCATAAGGACACCAATGGCGGCGGCAGCATTTGTAGAGAAATGATGAAAGTGGTATACAACACCCAGTCCCCCAGATCTCTAGTAGCTGGCATTATATTTATTGTTATTTAAAAATACATTAAAAAACTATATTTTAGGTAGAATTTTTTTTTTAATAAGCCGAAGAAAGGGTATGTGATTTGATCAAAACAAGGAGGTACGGTGTTTCTACATAAAAAGGAGCATCTGAAATTATTAGTGTTGTTTGAAATTACTCTGGTTTTGAAGATTCCATAGTTCTGTGAGAATTTAACAATTTTTGAAAGGTACTTGGAAATTGGTGTTGGCATGTTAGTCTCCTTCGGGTTGAATTTTAAAGCTTTTCATGCATTGGCTTTGGACCAACCCCAGGACAAAGCAGAGCCACCTCCAAATAGACACAGTTGTTCTGCTGTGGGAACCTTCAAGAGGGAACTTTCTTTCAAAGGAGAAATTGTATAGTTTTAAAAGATATAAATTTGTATAAAGTAACTTGCTTTGCTTGCTATAAACCACCATTAAGAAAACCACAGTGTTTTAATTTGGTACTTAAATGACATTTTTGGAGTTAAAATTATCAGTCAAGTAATATTTAACTGCATCTTTATTTTATGAAAGAGTACTGTATTGATTTGCCAAAGTTTTATAATTTAGTGAAGATATTACCTTCCTTGGATTTGTACTTTATGACTTATATGCTGAATTGTGGGCCGGTTATGTTAACTGAAAAATAAAGTCATTACCGAAATTTTTCAGCATTCTAAACTTAAACAGAAGAGCAGCTGTTCACATCTTTCAGCATTTCACATTTGTCTGACTTGTAAATTGCCATGTGTCAGAATTATGGTTCTGTAATTGCTAAAACCTGATCTGCCAGGTTATTTGAATATAATTACTTCTTGAAGTAATTGTGACCACAGAACATCTTTGTTACCTGAGGAGCTGTACATCATTTGAAATTGCCCACATGATGTCTTTATCTGGGGTACAAATCCCAGGTACCTAATGTTTTTAATAATATGGTGCCACTGAAGGGGTGAGGTAGAAAGGGGAGTGGGGGGGACGGGCATTGGCCTAAAATAACCACTACATGAATTGCTTTGTGATTTTTATTTATGGGGAATTCTCATTTTGGGAGCCAAAGGGCCACTGCACTCAGAAAAACAATCCAGTAAATGTATTTTGTTTCATATTTGGTAGCAGCTAATTATCAACCATTAAAAAATATCTTTGATACTTGCAACTGTTGCTTATAGAATATTTTTGTTAAAAGGTGATTAGTTCTTGCATTTAGCAGTGCTTAATGTGATCCATTTCTAGTCAGGTTTCCTATAAAAGAAACAAGGTAATATATGTACATGAACCACAGAAATAATATACCAAACTATTTAAAGATTACTGTTTTTCTACTTAAAATATTGTTTAGCTTAAGATTTCTTGGGGCATTTGTAAAACAAATGAAATTAAATAAGGTTTGTGATTATTTTTGTAACCAGAGATGGTTTTTACAATTGAAATAACATTTCAGCTAAACAAAACATTGCTAAGTACGATTTTTTATTAAAAGTTGACTTGTATGACCTAGCCGGTTTGGCTCAGTAAGAGTGTTGGCCTGTGGAGTGCACAGTCCCAGGTTTGATTCCAGCCGGGGTCATAAGCCTGGGTTGCCAAATTGATCCCCAGTGAGGGCATGCAGGAGACAGCTAGTCAAGGATTCTCTTTCATCATTGATGTTTTTCTCTCTCTCTTCCTCTCTAAAATCAATAAAATATTTATTTCAAAGTTGCCTTGTATTATTTCTGTAAATTATACTTGTTCTGAAAAAGGTAATGAATGCACTGATGATAAAAAGGTTTCTTAAGTTTTATTCTGTTCAATTTTGTTTTAGAGCTAATGATAAAATTCTCAATTTTTATGTTCCCGTGTAATTACTCCTTTCATTTAAACAGCTGGTAGTTTATGGCTGTTACCTGTAAAGATAGAGATGCACAGCAAGCAAATACATTTGAGAGGACTACACTGGAAGTGTTCATAGAATAGACTAGTGGATTAGGAGCATCTTATCCTACTTAATATTAAAAGTGGATTTTACACTAAGAACCTTTCTTAATAAAAACTTTATGGTTTTTCCTGATTATAATTCTTTAATATACTTTTAATTTTATATTTTTGCTGATTTCAAATGAAGGGAGAGGAAGAGATAGAAACACCAATGATGAGAAGCATTGATCAGCTACCTCCTGCAGGCCCCCCACGACCCCTGCGTGTGCCCTGACGGAATCAAGCCGTGATCCGGGCTCATAGGTCTGTGCTCAACCATTGAGTCACACCGGCCGGGCTGGTTATAATTTATTAAGTGTAAAAAGCAAAGTACATTTTTTCCTCCTAAGAATACACTTGTCACAGCTGTACCCCAACTCTGTGCTGGGGATGAGTCTCTCACTGGTCGTGATGAGACGGTTTTCCACGTGTCTGGGATCTCCCCCTTCTGCACACAGCACAGGTTTTCCTGACTCGGGGAGATGGATGTCCGGGCTGCTCACGCGGTCCCTGAAACTCGGGTGTGCCCCCGCCCCCAAGGGGTGCGCCCACACCGTCCCCAAGCCACGCGGCCCCGCGGCCCCTCCAGCTCCGCTTGCCAAAGCCCCTATACAAGCTCCTCGCCCGCCGAGCCAACCATGAGGCGCGGCCGGCCGGCCTGCCCGGAGATTGGCCTCCACGGCCCGTGCCTCACGCTCCCATTGGCTCCCGGTGCCGGGATTCTACGGCGGGACAGCCAGGCTCTTCGAAAATGCCGGGCGGGGCCCGAGCGGCTGGATTGGCAGGCCTGGGGCCCCGCCCCTTCCGCTTCTCAGTCCTGACCTTCCGGCCGCTGGGTCGCGCGCTGAGCCGACATTGAGGCGTCCTCACGATTCGGTCCGACCACCCGCCTCCCGCGGCATCATGGTGGCCTACTGGCGACAGGCTGGACTCAGGTGGGCCCGGGCCTCAGGGAGGTGGGGGAGTTCTGGGCGGCCGGGGTCAGAGGTCACGCGGGCGCGCGGGGGCCGGAGGCGAGCGCGCCCAAGATGGCGGCATTCCGGGGCTTGGGGCCGGCCGGGGGCTGCTGGGAGCGGGCGCAGCCTCGTGGGGGCCGCGCGCGCGAGCACCTGCGCGCCTACGTGGGCTGCGGCCCCGCCCCTGGCGCGACGCCCCCGGAGACAGCGGCTCTGGCGCAGGCCCTTGCCCTTCGCACCGCACTCGGCTGTCAAAGGGCAAGTGACACCACCCTTGGGAGCTGGAGGACGGGCACAGGTCTCTGGACGTGACCACCGCCCGCCTTCTCTGGACGTGCCTCCCAGCATCACCCCGGGGCCCTCGACAGCGGTGCACACTTTTCATGTTCAGTTATCTCCGTCGCTGTCGCCTGCAGAGAGCCCCGCGCACAGGTGTGGTGGCGCGTGGACGCTCCCACACGGAGCCCGTTCGAGGACATGGCACCTGTGTAGGGGCAAGACCCCGCCCAGGGTGCTGGGTCCCTGTCCCACCCGGGCCCTCTGGCTGTCACCCAGTCTGCGCAGCACCTCGCCCCAAGGGACACACCTCACCTGCCCGTGGGGTCCCGCGGAGGTTTGCAGAATTGGGAGGAGGGTAGTTCCAGGAATGGGTGCCGTTTATTAACACGTCAAGCCCCGTGTCGGTCACTTTCCGTGTTAAGCACCTACTGTGTGCGGGAAGGGGTGATTCATGCTTTTCGTACTTTGTCTCGCCTCCTCCCACCCACAGGTGGGGCGAGTCTAATTACCCGTCTGTTTTATGCTATTGTTTCTCTGGGTGAATAAACGAGCTGAAAGATTGAACAGCCTGAAGGTCACCCAATTAGTAAGAGTGGAAGCAGGCATTGGAACGCCTACCTCTTGGCCAAAAAAAAACCCTCATCTGAAAACATGAGAAAATAGACAGCATCGCTCCCCCCTCAACCCCTTCCTGTTTTCAAAACGTGTACAAAGTGAGCTGACACCTTGAACATAAGATGCTGATGGGCGTCCATCTACCAAACAGGAAGCAGGCTGTTAGATATTTTGCTAGAATTGATGATATTTTCAAAGGACTGTTGCAGTTTAATTTGGAAACCTTGATTGGGAAGTATGTTTAATGGCAGAATTGTGAAATAGGATCCCATATTCTCAGGAAAACCTTTAAATAATTAATCAGAGGAAGAACTTTTAATTCAAAATAGTGTTTTTCTCTTTTAATTATACATACTTTACCTTGTCAGAATAATATAAAAAGTTTCAAGTAGAGAAATTGGGGGGAACCCTCATGTTATAGACTCCCATTAACATTTTGGTCTGTTTCCTGTGCTATGGGGTTTTAAAAATAAATATTTATGCATCTTTTATTTTTTTTATTTTTTAATATATTTTTATTGATTTCAGGGAGGAAGGGAGAGAGAGATAGAAACATCAATGATGAGAGATAATCATTGATCAGCTGTCTCCCGCACACCCCACACTGGGGATCGAGCCCACAACCCCAGCATGTGCCCTGACCAGGAATTGAACCATGACCTCCTGGTTCATAGGTCGAGTTCAACCACCGAGCCATGCCAGCCAGGCTATGCATCTTTTATTTTAAATTAATATGTATCTAAGAGGGGAAACAACATAAAGTAGAAAAACTAAAGCCCACCCATCCTAAACCAATGAAGACTCTGGTATATTTCTTCCTGGTCTTCTTTTTCTTTGTACGGATTCCCATTGGCATTGTCATTTCTAAATCCAGTTCTGTAATAATGTACCCTCAAACCAAAGTTAAAAATATAGGAAGAAAAAGGAAACCAGTTACACAACCAATCTGGCTGGATCCTTGATAATTAACTCTTTATCTCTCATTTTTTCCCAGCTACATCCGCTACTCCCAGATCTGTGCAAAAGCAGTGCGGGATGCACTGAAGACTGAATTCAAAGCAAGTGCCGAGAAGACTTCCAGCAGCAGCGTCAAAATTGTGAAAGTGAAGAAGGAATAATGTGTAAGTTCTAATTGAGTTAGAAGAGTTGCATCTTAAATTTTGAGACCACTTAAAGAGTAATTTTACTTTTGAACTTGTCCCATTTCTGGTCGGTGAGTCCATGTAGGAGTTAGTGGGATAATGATTTAAAGCCTACAGGTTCTACAAGTCCCCTGGCAAAATCAAAGACTGTCATTCGGGGCCCTGACACGCAGAAGTAACGGGCACATTGATTTTCAGCCCATTTAGCAGTGCCTAGGTAGAGCTCCATCTCATTTTAATTAAACTTGTTTCATTTGCACAAAGTCAAGTAATCTGGAGGATAAACCCCCCATTTTTGTAATTGCTGTTGGCGTTACATAAGAGTTCAGGAACTTGAAAAAGTATAGTTCTTTGTGTTTTTGTTTCCCCCACACCTGCTAATGTTCTCAACAGCGCTACCTAGTGAAGGGCTGCAAGTGCGGGCAAGGGTCCTGCCATGTATCAGGCAGGAGAGTCTGCAAGACCTGCGGTGAGCCTGCTTTGCCGATGTGCTGTGCCCTCCGAGGGGCTGGCCGTTTCGCTTCTCCAAAGGCGTTAGCAATGATGAGTTCCATTCTGCACAGTACATTTCGTCAGTCAGACTTTTGTGCTCTGAACTTCTAAAGTGGTTTGCTCTATAAACCACTTTTTTGAACATTGTTATTTCAAAGATAAGTGAAGTAAATTACCAGAGAGATGTTTTCCAGATTTCGTTTTTTTGTTTTGCTTTTTAAAAAGCTTCCGACCCGCAGTAGCAGGGAAATGTGATAAATATTAATCCTTTGGCAGCTTGTGGTTATGAGCAATTTTACTTATTGGAACTGTCTCCCCTAAGCGCTTCTCATTTTCATTTTGAATTAGTAAATATTTTATTACCAGTCTAGAGATACAGTGTTGTGAATTTAGTCCTTTTTCTAGAGGCTCTCTGTATAATAATCCCATAGTTCTGAGTGATGAGACCAGGTTTTAGTGGGGTTGTTTTAGCAGTGAGCTCACTTACTGAATCAGCTCTGCTCTCAGCATAGTCTAGCCAAGCCCACATCTCACTTCCATGACCTTGTGATATCCTTGGGTCAGGAAGCAGCGTCCTGCAAGGGACTCAGCCCCCACCCCATCAGCACAGGGGGTTTTAGGGTCTTTTAAAGGCAAACTAGTTTCTTTATTGCTAGGCAAGTGTTTGGTTTTACTTAGCAGGAAAGTAAGTGCCTGTTCCGCTAAGGCCCTGCCGAGAGCCAGGGCTCCTCACCAACCGAGTGCATTGAAGCCACAGTTATGTTATAGAATTCATTGTAAGGAGGTTATTTCCTCCATTCATGTTGGGTTTTCAAGAAAACACAGAGGACTAGCAACCTGTGCATTTTCTTTTTTCTCCTAGACCCTGACTAAAGCTTGAATGCTGCGTTTTCAAGGTGAAGATGTGTGGGCACAGGTTACGGCAGGTTGAGAACGATCTCACTTCATGGGGAAAGTAATGCCTGTCTTGTTGATGGGTTGACAATGCCAATAAACTGAAACATGCTTCCCTCCGGCTGTTGTATTGGTTTCTGTCTGACTTGTTCTTTTTCTTCATGGGAACTGTCTGCACAACTGCTGGGCCGTGACCCTGGGAACTGAGGCGTCCTAAGTAGGAGAAGCAGATTTAATATCCAGTGACCAAAGAGATACAGGAAACAGTTTGAAAATGTCTCTAAGTAGGAAGTACTCTTTTTTCATGACAGTACCTGACAGACTATGTCACTAAGGCCCTGGCTGGCCCTTGTCTTTGAATCGTGGAGGTTGTGTCCGAGCGTCCCCCTTGGTGCAAGCTGCCGTCTCTCTAGGTAGTGTGCTGCTTGGCCAGTAGCTTAAATGAAAATAATAACTGAAGTCCTCGATTAGAGGAAAAATACTAAAATGTAGTATTTATGTTCTTCTTGTGCACTTAAAACTTTGTCTGAGGAATGAATCTACGTTCTGGGAGTATTGCTCATAGGAAATGAGGCACAGCCCCAGTCCCAGCTTCTCGGACTAATGGCCGAGCTGAAATGAAAACCAGGGCTCCTAACTGCAGTCTCGGGGTGATGATCACAGCAGTCAGATGGTGTTTGTGAGGTGACTCATTTAGTCATTAAATATTTATGGATGAAGAATTATTGCAAGTGTTTTGTTTTCTTTCAAACTTGGAAGCACTTGGCAGAGTAAAACTTCATTGCAGAGTTAACTGCTTAATTTTAGCTCTTTTTGGAGAACAGAGAACTAAGTTTGAACAGGAAATTTTGAAACCCTGGGTCCAGTTCTCTCCACGGCACTTAAGCTAATAATTTTATCAGGGCCACTTAGGGCCAAGAAGGAGCCCAGAAAACGTCTTTGATCTCAGCGCCTGGAGAAGACTCCCTGCCCTGGGACATCTGACCTGTAGGTTTTATTTAATTCTCAGCGCAGGGCGTGCGGGAGCAGCAGAACCGGAGCGAGCGAGGGGCATTGCTGAGCGCTGTGGTGCTTTGCCCTGGGCTGTTGTCCTGCTGCTTTGAAGCCTGGGCACCTGGGTTGTTTGGTGATGGAGGGACTAGGAAGCATCTTTCATACAAACAGGAGTCAGTGACTCATGAGGCCTTTAGGCCTTTTTGATAACCAGACAAGTAAGGGGCAGGCAAAGAGCTAAATAATTTCCAGCCAAGTAATTAGAAATGAGTCATTTATTAGGGAGGCAAATGTGATCATTGGAAGTGAGACTTAGGGACAGGGCTTGTTACATGGCAAGGATTATAAAGGAACTGAATAAAAGATAAATTTACTGCCAGCAAAGATTCTCTAAGGCCCTTTCTCTGGGATTGAAAAATACCCTGAACTGATAACTAATTAAATAAACTGCATCCAGCCCCCCTGGGTGGGTGGCTGACTGTCCAGGTTACCAGGGGCCCGATCAGATCTAGTGGTGGGTATTTTAGTCACTGGTTGGGATGGTTGAGGCTGTCATTAATCTCTTACAGTGCTCCGGTGGGAGGGGAAGGCATCGGACAAACTAAAATTCGATTCTACTGTGTCGGTCTCTGAGAGACCAATGTCACTGTAACAACCAAACTTAAATCAGCTCTTCAAAATCAGAGGGCACAGATTTCTTTCAGTTTCTAGATTTTTAGGTTTTTGTTTTGGTCTTTTTTGTTTTGTTTTTAATCTATTTCTACCATACAAAAGAGTAGGCTGATGTGATGCATTTTAAAATATTTTTAACTAAAATTAGTCTGGGTAGTTAGACTCCAAGAAAAGCAATTTACTTAGTTTGAAATAAAGCAATTGAGCCATTTAAAATCGAATTTCTTTATATTTTAATGATTACTATTGAGCAAACAAAAATCTTTATAGTAATATAAGTTGGCAGAAGTCTTTTTCCTTTTAATTTAGGTTTATATCCTTCCTCCCATCCACTTAATTGCCTTTTTAGATTTGAGGAGGAAAGTGCTTGAGGAAGCATGAGTATGAATTCTTAGGTAATCACAGGTTGTACGACTTTTTGGCATCTAAGGAAGTTCATAACTTCAAAGTAAGAGCCTACAGGTGCAGCTTCTTATTCAATCTGATTGTGTTTTTAGTGATTCTTGAACCTCAAGTAGAAAATGTTTAAAACTTTTCTTTTTCATTTTGTAAATAGAAGGTTTGCTATACTGCCGACTGCAAGACTTTCATTTCTCTTGGCAATTTCAGTCATTTCCTTTGATGCATTTATGAAAAGTAATGTTTTCCAGAATGAGCTATGTCTTCCCACCCCCCCCCCAAGCCCCCGAAACCTGCCTGCACCTGCTGCCTCATTATTATTGCAAATTATGGAAGCAAATCGGGAGGCAAGGACCCAGTGCCTGCAAGTGAATCCCGGCTGTCCATGGAACAAACAAGGCAGAGCTCAGTGGTAATTGTAGGCCATTAAACCCCGCGGCCCCCAGGGCCGGCAGTGTGTTAGAAATAGGTAAGCTGTAATTAAGTTACAGACGATTTGATTATGCTCTTGTGTGTTTGGTCCTGTTGCAATGAGAGCAGATTAAAACCATGTGATGGTTAAAGCTGGGTCATCCTGCAAACATTATGACAACTTCTGCAAATTAATCTGAGCTATAGAAGTTCCCTAATGAGATGATGTCCTCTGTACCCAGGAGGGACGCTGCCAGCAGGTTGCTGAGCCCACGCTGTGCCCTTCTGAGTGAGCAGAGGCTTGCAGTGTGCTCAGAAGGTGGTGACCGGATGGGAGTGGGCAGGCCATTCCAAAGTAGCCTTTAGAGGGACACCAGAGACCCTGCCGGTGAAGTCCCAGAGTCTAACACTAGTAAGAAATGTAAATAGTAAGTGTGTGTGTTGAAAGCTGGGAACAAGGCGTGCATTGGTGGGTGCTCCTGAGTTTTGCTCCTGAGTTTTGCCTGTTGTTTCTGGCTTTGGTTTCGGCCTGCACTTTTCTCCTCTTCCTTTCCCCCTTTCCAGTCCAGTCAGTGGCTGCATTGTGCACAAGGACTACACAGTTTCCTGGTGGGTGTTGACTCACTCACCTCAGCTGTGTGGCTCCCCAATACTACTTGGTCACCTGGCTTTCCTGGAAGCCAGCAAGTGTGAGAGGTGGGGTGCTGGGCAGAGTCCTAGCAGCCCGGGACACCAAGTCAGGAGTCCAGGTGAGCCTCAGTGCTAACAGTTACAAGGTACCATCCTCCCCACACATCATGTACTGTCCTGTTGCCCGCGCATGCTGTTCATACAGTAAACAGTTGTACACAAAGGAAGTACTTTGTGATAAATTCACTTTACTACTCAAAGGAGTGCAGACAATGTGCATGGAATACAGCGCCAGAGAAGACCCTGAAGCCATCAGTGATGTCCCCGCCCCACCAACCGCCCCCTGCCCGTGTCCGTGTCCATGTCCGTGTCCGTGTCCAAGCTAGCGCCAAGCGGCTGTGTGCAGTGGTCCTCGGTGCTGCCCAGCAGAGAAGCCTTGGGATTGCTGCCCAGAGCACTCGTGTGAAGACCCGCGCCTGTGCCCGCCTCTCTCGATTAACCCTCCTTATCCTCTGCTTCCGCTTCTGCCTCCCCCACCACCTCGTCATCTTCCTCCAGACCTGCTTTGGCGTCTTGAATCTGCTGGTACTCAGACACCAGGTCATGGATGTTGCTCTCAGCCTCCACAAACTCATCGATGTCCATGCCCTCGCCAGTGTACCAGTGCACGAACGCCTTCCTCCTGAACATGGCCGCGAAGTGCTCAGACATCCTGGTGAACAACTCCTGGATGGCCGTGCTGTTGCCGATGAAGGTGGCGGCCATGCTCAGCCCCGGGGGCGGGATGTCGCATACGGCCACCTTGACGTTGTTGGGGATCCAGTCCACGAAGCAGCTGCTGCTCCGGGTCTGCACGGTGAGCATCTGCTCGTCCACTTCCTTGGTGGACATCTTCCCTCGGAAGATGCAGGCCACCGTCAAGTAGCGGCCGTGCCGGGGGTCACAGGCAGCCATGGTGTTGCGGGCATCAAACATCTGCTGGGTGAGCTCGGCCACTGAGAGGGCCCGGTACTGCTGGCTGCCCTGGGCCGTGAGCGGGGCGAAGCCAGGAATGAAGAAGTGCAGGCGGGGGAAGGGGACCATGTTCACGGCCAGCTTGCGCAGGTCGGCGTTGAGCTGGCCCGGGAACCGGAGGGAGGTGGTGATGCCACTCATGGTCAAGGACACCAGGTGGTTGAGGTCTCCGTAGGTGGGCGTGGTCAGCTTCAGGGTGCGAAAGCAGATGTCGTAGAGGGCCTCATTGTCGATGCAGAAGCAGGCGTCGGCATTCTCAATCAGCTGGTGGATGGACAGCACTGCGTTGTAGGGCTCCACCACCGTGTCTGACACCTTGGGCGAGGGCATGACGCTGAAGGAGTTGAGGATGCGGTCGGGGTACTCCTCCCGGATCTTGTTCATGAGCAACGTGCCCATGCCTGAGCCGGTGCCCCCGCCCAGCGAGTGGACGATCTGGAAGCCCTGCAGGCAGTCGCAGGCCTCGCTCTCGCCCCGCACCACATCCAGGACGCTGTCCAGCAGCTCTGCTCCCTCCGTGTAGTGGCCCTTGGCCCAGTTGTTGCCAGCCCCAGAGTTACCTGTGGCAGAGGACACCTGGTTACCTACTCAGAGGCAGGGGAGGCAGGGTGGAGAGAGGAGGACGCCATCAGTAGGCATCTTCCTTTCACCCCAATGGAACCTGCCAGAAAAACCCACCGTGGACAAAACTGTCCGGTTGAAAGAGGCTTCCCAGTTTGCTAGATCGGATACTGTCCATGGTCCCAGGTTCCAGGTCCACCAGGACGGCTCGGGGAACGTATTTTTTATCTGGGCAGAAAAATAAGAAGAAGTCAGCAAACGATTGTTTTTTCTAAAAGTTAATGTTTCACCCTAACCAGTTTGCTCAGTGGAGAGAGTGTCGGCCTGGGGACTGAAAGGTCCCCACTTTGACTCTGGTCAAGGACACATGCCTGGGTTGTGGGCTCCACCCTCAGTAGGGAGTGTGCAGGAGGCAGCCGATCAGTGATTCTCATCATTGATGTTTCTATCTCTCTCTCCCTCTCCCTTCTTTTCTGAAATTTAGAAAAATATTTATAAAATAAAAATTAATGTTTCATCAACATGGAACCTTGTGATACTGCATCCCCCACCCCCCGCCACACACACACACACACACACACACACACCAAGAAAAAATGATTCGAAATCACACCCGGACCCTGAAAACACACAAATCTACAAATGCCTTAAAAATTATGTTTCCATTATTGTTTTGTTTGTTATGTTGCCAACGACAGAGATTTTATTCCTATGGAAATGCTGCTGGTTTTTACTTAAAAACCAAGTGAGAAGGCTGGTGCTTAAACTGCACATGTTAAGACATGTGCCCCCCTTTAGTGACTTCTTTGATCGGGGCTTGGGGAACCTGCCACTCAACGTCCTGCGGAGGTCACCCATGAACATCTCGCGGTCCCCTGAGCACTGGCTGCCGCAGAGCACAGCATCCTACCGTGGGCCTCATTGTAATACACGCTGATCCTCTCCAGCTGCAGGGCGCAGTCCCCGCCATAGCTCCCAACCGAGTCGATGCCGTGCTCCTCACCAATCACCTCCCAGAACTGAAAGCAGAGGAGGGGTGGTCAGCGCGCAGAGGGACTCGTAAAAGGCTCTCTTGGCTGCAGATTGGACAGGAAGACAGGAAGTGGCCCCGGGCCTGCCTCCCTGGGTCTCCCTGCCTGTTTCTTCCCAAGACGTGCTTTCGGTCCTTTTCATAAGTCCTCTCCGTGGCATCATTCACTTTGTGCCTCTGCTACACATGCATCTGAAGGCTGCATTCTGTACCCACCTGAATTCCCCAAATGAACTGTCAACATACAATAAGGTGGATTTTGCTCTTATTGAATCCAGGCTGTTGTATACCTTAAAGCTATTGCTTAGAATTTCACATCACAGTGTAGCTCTAATTTCACCTGTAGTGCTCCAGGCACATACAGACTCCAGGCCCTAGCCGGTCTGGCTCAGTGGATAGAGTGTCGGCCTGCGGACTAAACGGTCCGTTTGATTCCAGTCATGGGCACATACCTTGGTGGCAGGCTCCTTCCCAGCCTGCGTTGGAGGTTTGTTTCATGCAGTTTACCCAAAAGCCCATAACTGGGACATCTGTGCCAATGCGAGCAACGTGCATTTTGATGATCAGGCATGCACACATTTCAAAATCATGCATAGCTTACCCTCTTGTGACTGTTTGAAACATATCGCGCCTTCGATCCCAGTACTTAATAATGGAGATGCATGCCAAGCTCTCGGTATGGAAACAGCTACCGGACACCTTCTTTTCATTGCCCTGGAGAAGCCCGCGGTCCCATGCAAGGAAAACATCTATGCTCAAGCTCCCAAGGGTTCGTTCCCAGCCGTGGTCTTATTTGCAGCAAGTTACTAGCACTGCTCAGCGTGTAGAAGAATCAATGAGGTTAAGTTCTGTGATACCACAAATTAAGTATAACTTCAAGTTCTTATGGACCCAAATAATAACTAGTTGCTGTGGTGCTGACCAGGAGGCCACAGAGTTCTGGAGTGAGAGCGAGGACCCTATCTGGACTGCTCTCCCTCCCAAGGGCCTCCGTCCACATTATCTTGCAGCGTCAGAGCAGTGGGGACTTGGGCCTCCACTGTGGGCTGTAGTTTGAACATCTTATCACTGTCGTGGGGAAGGCTGATGCTTCCCTTCAAGCAGTAATCGTCTTTGTCCCAGGGTTTAAACCCCTGCGTTCACAGACTGGTTTCTGCATGGCGGCAGCAGCCACAGCAGCAGAAAGTGGGAAACAACCCAGTGTCCATCGGGGATGAATGGTAACAAAATTCAGTCCACCCACACGAGCAGTATCAACCTTAAGAACGGAAGGAGCTGCCTGGGTGGCTCAGTTGGTTGGAACACCGTCTGGTGCACCAAAAGGTTGTGGCTTTGACTCCCAGTCAGGACATATACCTAGGTTACGGGTTCGATCCCCAGTCTGGGGCTTTTGAGAGGCAATCGATTGGTGTTTATCACATCAGTGTTTCTTCTTTCCTCTCTAAAATCAATGAGAATGTCCTCAGATGAGGATTTTTTAAAAAAGAAAGGAAGAAAATCCAGTCATCTGCTATAGCCTGGATGAACCTGAGGACACTGTGCTCAGTGACACAAGCCGGTCATAAAAGGACAAATTCTGATGACTCAACTTACATGAGGGACCTAGAGAAGTCAAACTGAGACCGAGTAGGCTGGTGGGGCCAGGGCTGGGGAGAGAAATGGGGGGTTACTATTTAGCAGGGACAGAGTCAGGTTTGTAAGAGGCACTGAGTGATACTCTTTTAAGTAGTTAAATACAAGAGTCTGAATTTAATAAGGGGGGGGGGGGAGGAGGATAGTTAAGGTGGTAAATTTTATGCTGTCTTTTACCAGTTCTTTTCTTAATTTTAAAGACAGTTTTAATACAGTTCACACTTGTAAAAGTAATTTAAAAACAGCGATGAGAACAATCAAATACGATGGGATTGGTCATCTTCAGGTTAGGACCAGAGGCCCTGGGTGCTCTCAGCTTTCTTAGCATTGAGCCAGGTCCTTTGCAGAACATTTTAAGTGGGGAGGAGAAAAACTCACTTATATTCCAGAGGGTGTATTTTAATCTTATTGCTACTGGGCACAAACCTTGTAGGTTTACCTTTTACTTTTCTGTTGCATATTAAATGGAACAGTATTTGATCCTTTTTAACTTTATAACCTAGAGAGGATGGAAAGATAGCTTTGTGATATGGTGTTGAAAGTTTCCCAACAAACTGTGGAAAACTGTTTGGAGACAAATTACTGTTTTCAGATATGAAAAGTTCATTGCTTAAAGATGATAAATGTAAAAATAGTTGATGTGTATCGTACAAAAAGAGACGCCACAAAATTAACATGAATTAAATTAACCCTTTGCTAATTCCTGAGTCTCTAATTAAAGGCTGTTTAATAATCAAACGCCCAGCAAGTGCATGCTGTCTGTTCAGCTGACGGAGGGCAGTTTCTTGGTTGGCTGCACCATGGACCGTGGTCCCATGGACCGTGGTGAAGCTATTGCTAGGAATGCAGGCGCCTTACCTTGCCTCCGATCTGGTTACCACACTGGCCGATCTGAATGTGCACAATTTCACGCATCCTTGCTTTGTGCCCAAGGCAAGATCTTCACGGAATCCTCAGACCCTGGGAGAGACACCCTTCACCAGTGGGCGCCCAACACGACTGGTCATCGCAGTGATGGGACCAGCTGACCCAGCTACCCCCAGTGTGACCCAAGGGTGTGTCCAGCCCAAGGCCCAGCCCCAGCCCTCCTGTGCTCTGCCTATCATCCTAGTGAAGGGGGTGCTTTTTCCCTTTCCCAGCTCAGAATATTGCCTGGTCATTTCCTAGAGTTCAAGACCAAAGGCTGCCTTTGCACACGGTGCCCGGCGGGTGGTACAGCCCCAGGTGTGGGCTTGCAAGATGGACTCTTGGCATGTGGTGTGACAACTGAGCCTGGCCCCTCATCACCCTTCCTAGCCTTGCGTTCTGTGGTTCCCTTTGCTCTTGTCCTGCTGGCTGGGGCTCATTGCCTGCCAGTGGTTTCCTTGAGCAGACCAAGAGTGTGCTGGGGGCCTGAGTGACGCCCACCCACATTTCCATTTTGCTAAGGCCCAGCCGAGGGCAGCCAAATTGGGGGGTGCAGAGGATGGACCCGCTCTTCCAGGTCCTCAGCATGCTTCCCTGATCTCCCGGCAAGCAACTTGCACAACCAGGCCCAGGCGCCCTGACCTCCTACTCACAGCCAGCCCTGCCCAGCAGCACAGAGCTCTGGGGGTGAGGCAGGGCCACATCTCAGTCCTGAAGCCCTGTGCAACTGTCCCCAGCCTTTTCCAGGGACCCCGAGGTGGGCCCTCGTCATTGAACAGCACCTTACCTACACCCGGCACACATTTGGGAGGTGGGGGTTGGGGAATGGAGGAGGCCGGTGCAGGCAGCCCCTGTGTCTCCGAGATCTCTGAGGAGGTGACTGACTTAGGAAGAAGGCAAGTCCCCAGGATGTGGATTCAAATGCAGGACTGAACTGGACTCAGCCCCAGAGGCCCTGGTCCCTGTCCTCCCTGCCTCTTGACCTGATAGGTGATGTCGGTTGAGGGGTCAGTCCTGCCTCCCAAGCCTTTCCAGATCCTTGACTCCTAAACCCTGTGTACTCCCGGCCTTGGCAGCCTGAGATGGGGTGCATGGGATAGCCAAGAAAAGTTGCTAACAATGGACTTGGGGAGAAGGGGTGGTACATAGCCTCTATTCACTCCCACAGCATCCATCCACAGGAAGACCTGAGCTGTCCATTGAAAGCAAAACCCAGAGGTGGGGGAGGAGGACTTGTCCCCTAGGGGCCGGCACGAGAGCTGCCCTAGCCTGCCACTGTGCAGAAGAGGCCCGTGAAGCTGGGCTGGGCCTGGACCGGTGAAAGTAGCTGTGAAGGGCGCTCCTAGGACAGTTGTGGGCATTTGAATACACGGCATACATTGCTCAATAGCACTGTGTCCATGTGAGAGCTCCTGCATGTGGTCGGAGCCTGGGGCTTGTGCAAATAGAAATCCTTGTTTTTAAGGGGCACAATGACGCACTCAGGGTCAAAGGTCACCAGGCCAGCAATTTAGTGTAAACATTTAGGCAACACAATAAAATTGTGACCTATGGAGAGAGGTGACTCGT
Source organism: Murina feae (assembly GCA_004026665.1). Classification (NCBI taxonomy): domain Eukaryota; kingdom Metazoa; phylum Chordata; class Mammalia; order Chiroptera; family Vespertilionidae; genus Murina; species Murina feae. Next base: position 27,844 of record PVJC01008419.1, read on the forward strand.
GTGGCAAGATATAACAACAGGTGCATCGCCCCCACTCGGCGCAGGGTGTAGCACTTCTCCCGTTAGGAATCTCCTTCTGCTCAGAGCTCAGTGCCCACAGGCTTCCCAGATGCCTCTGGTTCAAACCATGCCGCCCTCAAAGGCAAAGAGAAGAAAGTGTGAACTCAAGACGAAGGCGTTCTCAGTGTCTCGCAGTGCTCTTCGCAAATTAAAAAATAAGCTTTCAGCTCTCATAGATGTCACCCCATTTCCTTTCCCTGGGTGCCCTCTTCCCACAGCTTCCCCTGCTCACCTCCCCACCTTCCCCTGCTCATCAGACTCCTACAAAGTCCCAGAGTCCCAGGGCAGCTCCTCTGCCACTTCCTGGAGCACCTTGACCTTCCCCTCAGCCCCTGGGTCACACACACACACATACACACACACACACACACCAGCACACACACACCTGCGGCCCTAGCACTTCACTTGGTCCTGTTTGCTAATCACTGACTCTCACGCCTTATCTCCCACCAGTCTGGGAACTGCCGCCGCTATCTCTCCCCCTTCGAGTTCCCCACCTGCCCCTTGGGTAGCAGGGGCCTCAGCAAATGTTTGCCGAGCACACGCAGACAGCTGGGCAAGTTTGAGCAACCATGGCAAGTTTTCATAAAGGCAATAATGTATTTATTCAGAGTATGTCCTCATGGGGCCGGGGGACAGAGGAGTGGAGGCGGGAGCACTGGAGGATTTTTCCCTCCAGCCCCTAAGTGGCTTGTTGATGGGGTAACCGCAGGTGCTGTCAGAGCTGCTCATAGGGCCGTGTGGGCTGCGGGGACACAGCCAGGCGGGGCTGCTGGATCTCGGTACTCACTCTTCACTGTATGCCCCCCACCACCCCCCACCCGGAGCGCATTCCTCTTGGTCATCTCAGTTTGCTCAGGGAGGGGAGGCCAGGCTCCCAGATGGGCGCCTAAAAGGTTTTTCTGTTAATGGGGCCGTTGGCAAGAGGAGGAAAGAAGAGGAGCTGTTTGCTTTGAGCTGTTTGCTGCCTGTGTTTACTCAGTCTGGGCACTGCACTCGCTTTGGACACCGCTGGGGCGAGGGCAGATGCTGGGCAGGGAGCCCACAGTCCGGGCCGAGGCTCGGCCGCTCGTGGGCCTTCCTCCTGCCTGAACCTGAGTTTTCTCAGCCGCAACACCGGGTAGCGGTCGCCGGTTCGCTGTGGGGACTGTGCCTTTACAGGCGGTGTTTTCCAAGTCTATTGCCAAGGGTGTTAGAGGCTGCGGCTCCCTGTATAGATGGCGCCGTTCGTTTCTAGGTAGTGAGCACCTACTATGTGCCAGGCTGAGCTAGTTGTGGGCACAGACGGCTGGCTGTCCGGGTTTAAAACGTCTGGGTGGGACAGGGTGGTGAGAAAGGCATGGATCTGAAAGCGGCCACTCCACACTCCTTTGTCCTGGTGGAGGTAGCTGTGTGCCATGGAAAGAGCTCTCCCCTGAGGGCCCTTCTCAGACCAGCAGTGGCAGCCCCTCCTGGGACACAAGCTCTGCTCTCCCAGAAGGAAGGTGACCCTCCAGCCAGCCCTGAACTGCAGCAAGGGATGGAGAGTGGTTGTTTGTGATGAAGGACAGTCCTTTGTCCCCCAGAGAAGGGCTGTGGCAAAGGCAGGTTAGCAGTGACTGCCCGGGGGCTCAGCTCATCAGCGAGCATCACGGCAGAGGGCAGAGGGCAGGAGCAAAAGCATCCCAGGGAATGCATGGTGGCGACATCACTGCAGGACAGGAAAGCTGCTGCCTGCAGATGCTGAAATGACCCTGAGTTGGGCATCTCCCCTCGGTGCACTATTGGCCGAGAGGAGATGTGGTGGCAGCCAGCCCCTTCCTGCACCAGGTCTATTATGGGAACAGAAGTACAATGATAAGGAAAACCAAGTGTCACCAGAAACCCCAGATCGGCTGCTCCCAGACTTCCTCCAGGAGCTGCCCACCAGTGGTCAGATGGAGCCCCCCCTCCCATTTGACAAATGAAATATAATCAGGAAAAACTCAGCATACTTAGAATTCATTGATTTCATCCGCCCCTGAGCCTCTTCTGGGTACATCCAAGTTCCGTGAATAACTCCGAGGAGATTGTTGAATTACAGTGTTTGCTTGTGATTCAGAGGCAGAAATTTTTCCAAATGTCTTAGCGAGAAAATGACATCTGAGGGGCCATTATGAGTGACTCAGCGGGTGGGCAGATCAGCTGCACCGAGTTCCCGTTCCTGTCCTTGGCTTCGGGGTGTTCTCTAGCTGTGAGAGAAAGTTCTGGAGGAACAATAAGGAATTCACGGAGAGGAGGGGCTGGGAGAGCATGGCTGTTTTCCACAAGCCAGGCTGCCCGGCTTCACGGAGATGTTTCAGACCTGGTCCCCCAGCCAAAAATCCCCCTGGCACCACACCACGCTGGCCTCGGGGCCACTCTGCACCCCCGGCCTCCAGCCCAGCCGTGGACACTCTGCCAGCTCTTGGGCACATGAAGGGTCGGAGCTGGGCTGTGCCATCTCCAAGGTGCAGGAGGAAGCACGCGCAGCTCGCGCACTTCCCCGACAGCCATGACGCTGCAGGGACACATTAGCCTTCACCAGGCCTCTCCCAAGTCGACGGGACCTGACAGGCAATGTTCGGCAGAGGAAACAGATAAGCACGACACCGCCCACACCTGGAGCTGAAATCAAACAGAAGCCTACACTTCTTCAAGCCCAGTGTTTGTCCAAGAAGCCTCTGCCATGTGCCTCTCAGAAATCCATTTGTTTATCCAACAAATATCGGCCAGGTGCTCTCCGGGGGTGCGAGGACCCCAGGGAAGTAGGGAAGGGGGGCTCTGCTGTCCAAGGATGCAGACGTACAGCCCTGGTCCCCTTTCCACTGGCCTTTGCTAAGTTCTCTGCCTCCTCGTTTGGGAACCTGAGGCTCAGAGAAGAAACCAGCTCCCTCGAGTCCCAGAATGACGGCAGGTCGGGCTGCAGGTCTTCAGGGCCCTATGTCCAGGGTGCAAGGTGAGGTGTTGGGAGGGGTCAGCCCGCTGGCCTCCAACGAGGCATCTGAGGAGCCCAGACTGCTTCCCTCATCTTTCTCCTCACCCCTGGCCCACACCTGGGTCCTGCCAGCCCTACTTCCCGGACAGGCAGCCGTATGCCTGCTGTCACCATCTCTGCTGCCAGGCATCATCAGCCGCCCGTCCATGACCACAGCCGACCCCACTCGGCCTCACTCTGCCTCCTTCCATCCCCTCCGCCCATGGCCACCAGAGGGACCTTATTGCATAAGCCAGGCCCTGCCCTTCAGAAGCCAGCTGCCACGGGGGAAAACTGCCCCTCTCACCACAGCCCACGTGGCTCAGACCCTCAGAGAAGATGCCAGGAGGAGCGGGGAGGGGGCTTGCAGAGTCTGCGATGCAGGGAGGAGCGTCCACACCTCCTGGGCTGCGCCTGCAGGAAGCGTGGCTGAGGGCGGCAGGCAGGACACAGCAGCCGAGCCTGGTCGGAGACCTGGGGAGCATGTTTAGGGCAGCTTCGAGCTCTCTGTGACCTCACTGCCTGCTGGCCAGCCACCCCTGCTGCCTCGTGCCCCTTGGCTTCTTCCAGGTGAGCACCCACCAAGCACTGTGGAGCCTCAGTCTCCCCACCTATAAAATGGGGAGATAGCGTGTCATCTCTCCTGTCTGCCTCGGAAGTCCAGCACTTTCCATGCCCGTGTCCTCGCCACCAGTCTCTGCTCCCTGGAGCGCCCTCCCCAGGGCCCCATCTCTACCTGGCCCTGTTCCATCCATTTCCAAGCACTTTCTACTCTCGCAGGCTTCCTTCCTCACATGTCCCTTTCCCGAGTGTGAGCTCCTTCAAGGCAGGGGCTGGAACAGTGGTTTGGCACATGCCCGGTGCTCAGCAAATACCTGTGACTGCCTGACTTCCAAAAGCCACCGGATCTGATCGGTGAATGACCAAGACCCCTCAGACAGAGGTCACGGCAGCTCCTAGGCGGGCTCGACATCCTGGGCTTGGCCATGGCCAATGTGCTCTGAAGGTCATGCTGACAGCCAACCTCACGAATGCGGTCCCAGGGGGGCAAGTGTGTGCAGCCAAGAGAGGAGTTAATGGTGATGCCTTTGGGGGCAGCAGCAGGACAAGGTCACACCTGATCCACCCAATCAGAAGGCCTCCCCTGCAAAGGCGTCTGGGATTCAGATTGAGCGTCCGACCTCATGGCCTCGTGGATGGAGAGATCCCTGCGGCTGCCAAGAACGCCGAAGTGCCCTGCGAAGCCAGACTTGCCTAGTGCACACGGTCGGCATCCCTCCAAACAAAACCGGTATCCAGGACGTGGCCAAACCCAGGAACGTGGAGTAATGGGAAGTGTCTGCAGCCTGCGGGGTGGGAGCCATGATACGGCCTGAAGGGAGGGGTGAGGGTGCCGAGCAAATTCCAGACACAGAAACGTGTCCGCACTCCCCTTCAAGTGGGGAGAGCAGGCCAGCCCAGGCCCAACCAGAAAGTATGTGTGCTCTATATCAGGACGAGGGGAAATCAACCTTATTTTTAGAAATAATAGGTTCTTGTGTTGTGGCCTTGGATCAGGAGACTTTATAGAGGAAAAGAAAGGTGGGGGGGACTAGATTCTAACCTCCCACCCTAGGCTAAGTACAGGTCTCCTGACCTCTGTGGAGCCTCAGTCTCCCCACCTATAAAATGGGGAGATAGCATCTGGCCCCACCTCATAGGGCTGTGCCAACATCTAAAGAGGACAGATGATTCCCAGTCTAGAGACTAATCTAGAAAGTCATCGTCTCTGCCTTTAAGCACCACTAGGAACAGGTTATATCCAGGAGAAAAATGCCAGGGCACAGGTAGGCTTCCAGAGAGAGAGCTTGGTAGTGGTTTCAGCACCTGCAAGACTTGCCCCAGGTGGGACAGCAGGTCACACGGAGTGCAGGAGGGAGTGACTAGAGCTGGTGGGCCCCTGCCCAGCCTCCTCTGCTCCAGGCTCAAGAAGGTGAGTCTTTATCACAAATGCCTTCATAGGACCGGCTGCCAGGTCTGCGAAGGCCCGAAGCTGCGCTCAGGTGCACCTGCTGTGCGCAGAGAGGAGCAGGCCCCCGGAGGCCAGCCAGCGGCTCTTCCTCCTCCTGAACCCCGTGGCCTTTCTGTTGATCTGGGTGCCCTTCCCTAGCAGTCTCGCGGCAGTGCTCTGACCACAGTCCGCAGGCTGACGCGGCTCAGGTTGGCCCAAGGCCACCCCCCTCTCTCAGAGCCTCAGCATCCACTGATCACAACCAAGTTCACACGTGAAGGGCCCTGGGTCTGTATGTCTGACCGTCCCAGGGGCTAGAGAGGCAGAGTGTGTCACACCAGACCTCACTCACTTCTCACCTTGCAAGTTGTGGTCTCAAATGTCTGGACTCCCTCCCTATCCTGCTGCCTGCTTTCCCCATCGCTTTCTGAGTCTGACTTGTTTCCATGTCAGGGAAACTCTGGTGGGCCACAGCGAGGCAACCCTGCTGTCCTCCCATCACCAGCCTGAGTGTCATCACCCCTCCCTCCGGCTAAGCTGCATTCCACAGGCCTGTGTGACCTTCCCAGCCAGGACCCTGGCCTCCGCCCTGGCCGCTGGAGGCCATGTGATGAGGCCAGCCTGCTGCAGCGTCTGTGGGCGGCAGGAAACGGCAAGCTTAGCCCTTGGAGCCCGGGGCCCTGCTGACTACAGGTCATAGGGCTGTGCCAATGACCAGCTCAGGGCTTTCCCAGAAAAGAAAGGGCACGTCAGAGGGGGGACTGTGACCACACTTGGGCTCCCAGTGGCTTTTCAGGGACAGGGACGAGACTTCTGGGCTGAGAATGCAATGTCCCGTCTCCACCTGAGGCCTCGGCTGCTCCGACAGCCACAGCCGGACAGGTGTCCAGCCCCGGTGGGGTCCCATGGTCACTTCAGCACTCCTAAGGTGGCCACGGAAATTGCTGGAAGTCCAGGAGGCAGTCATTTTGATTTTTGATTGTCGGGTGACCACAGGCCCAGGAAGGGGCCAAGGGACCGAGCGGGGCCTGCGGCCCCTGACCAAGGCCGCGAGGACCCTTTCTTTCAGGCCGAGGCAGCGGCTCTGCGCCCGGGCAGCAGGAGGGAGGGATGACTGCTCCGTTATGAAATCAAGGCCAGGGCTCCCCACTTCTGCTTTCAGTTCCGCATTTGACCCTGAAGAGCTTCGTCAGCAGGAAGCCTTCTCAGCATGTCGGAAGCCAGAAGGCAGAACCGAGGGTTTCTGTGCCAGGGGAGCCTGGGCACGGCCTCCTGTGTGAGGGGCATCTCCTCCGAGGGCCTGGGCCCTCGCCAAGGGGGGTGCAGAAAGCCAGGCCAGGGCAGGATTCTGCGGGGACAGCGGCTCTCCTCCGGGACTTGGGGAGGCCTGGGCCCAGGTGGGAGGTCGGACGGGCACCTGTCCAGGGGGGAGGGTCTCATGCAGACCCTGCGGTCCCCGGCCCGCCCCGGGGCCCCTCGAAGTCCGGCTCCAATGTGCTCGTCGGGCCCCCAGGCCACGTGGCCTGGCCGGCGGCCGGCGGCGGCGCCAGGTCTGGGGTCCGGCTGCCGCCCAGCGTGTGACCCCGTCTCAGCCCCTCCCGCGCAGGCTGCGGCCGGGCGGCTGGGCCCGCGGCCGGGGCGGGGCCGGGGTCACGGGGGCAGGAGCGGCCGCCCCGCCCCGGGGGTGTGTCCGGGCGCCCGCGCCGCCACCTTAAGGACCGGGCGGGGCCGGGCCGGAGCGCGAGGGCCGGGATCCGGTGCGGAGTTCGAATCGGCACCACGCGGAGCCATGGCGTCGTCGGGGCCGGCGGGGCCGCTGCTGCTGCTGCTCGTGCTGCTGGAGGGCGCGCGGGCCGGCCTCCCCTTGCGCCCGGGCCGGGGCTGCTACCGGGCGCCGCGCGGGGACCGGCTGGCCCACCCGGCGCGCAGGTCCGCGGCCGGGGCTTCGCGCGCGCCCGCCTCTTGGGGACCCTGCCGCCTCCTGGGGGCGCCCTGCCTTCCTTGACCTTTGAGGGTCAAACCCAGTGCGGGGGGGGGGGTCCCCGCTTCTCTTTCACAGCCCGGGAGCCCTGGTGCTGGCGGCCTGGGCAAGCCCCTGCGTTTGGGGCGCTGCTCCTGCATTTGGGGGTGGCGCGGCGGGGGCGGGCTCACGTGGTGGAGGCCCTGCGGGTGCGAGGCCTGGCGTCCTGACAGCGCTGGTCTCTCCCCAGGACCTACCCGCGGCCTCACGAGTACCTGTCTCCGTCGGATCTGCCCAAGAGCTGGGACTGGCGCAACGTGGACGGGGTCAACTATGCCAGCGCCACCCGCAACCAGCACATCCCGCAGTACTGCGGCTCCTGCTGGGCCCACGGCAGCACCAGTGCCATGGCGGGTAGGTGTGGCCGAGGCCTGCCAGGGGCTGCCTCCAGCCAGGGCCCAGCCCGGGATGGGATGTCAGAACCCGCAGACCCATGCCGCCTTTGTAGGGTCCCCACGCAGGTGGACCTGCTTCGCCGGTACAGGAGCGGTGGTGACAAGTGGCCCCCAGGGGCCTTCTGTGTCCCAAAGATGGATCCAGATGTGGGAACCCAGGTGTCTCGGGTGGAGAGGAAGCTGCTTTTTGACAGTAGTGGGCAATTGCGGTGCCGGCCTGCCTGGGCTTGGAGTCTTAGGGAGGCTGGCCCTTTGCTCGGGGATCTTGGCGGCTGGCCTGTGAGAAAGGCACCCGGAGGTCAGAGCACCTGCGAAGGCTGCTGGGCCTGGCCAGGGTGAGGGGGAGCCACCTCACACCCAGAGACCAGAGGGAAGGCCCTTGGAGGAGGGACCTCCTGCTGCGAAGCCCCAGGCAGGGCTGGGGCACTGTCTCCTCCCCAACAGAGGAGCTCAGGGCAACAGAGGAGCTCAAGGCGGGCCAGCTGAAGGGGTGCCCTCTGCTGGGGTCTCCCTGGTGGCCTTGCCCCCTCTCTTTTGGGGAACTGGTGAGACTTTCAGGAAGGAAGAGGAAGGGGGCAGGTAGGCTGAGGCCCAATTGGAAGGTATAGGAACCCTCGGGGGAGCTGGGGGGCCAGGAGCTAGACAGGGCCAGAGCTTGAACCACTGAGAGGCGTGGGCCAGCAGGCAGGGGATGGGCAGCCTTAAGGCGGAGAGCTAGGGCAAAGGTGGGGCAGGGGGCAGGGTTGGCGCGCTTGATTGAGGAAGTGAAAGGGCCCAGTGGGGGAGAGGAGGACTGCAAAAGTCCCCTGGGCCTTGTCCCCGGGGAGGGCCCTAGTGGAGCCTTGAAGAAGCTGGGGGGGTGGAGGGGGGCTGCCTTTGACTGTCCCTTTAGGATGGTGGACCAGCCACAGTTCTGGGGAATTTCCTGGACAGAGGACTGCTTCTCCCACTTTCTCCTTTAAACCCCATCATTTTCCCCGGCAGCAGCGTTCTCCTTCCACTTTCATTGAGAAAACAGAAGTCTCCAGAAGGGGACTTCCACGCCCCCCACCCCACCCCCAAGCTGCCACCCAGCACAGCTGGCCCTAGTTTATGCCTTCCCTCCGGGCTCTGGGCGTCACGTGTGCGAGTCCCTTGCCCAGGCCACGCCTTCCTGTGCTTGGATTTACCCACCTCCAGCCACCACTCTCTGCAGGCCTCCCTGCTCCCTCTTCCCCATCCTTGAGTCCACTGCAGCCTCACTCCACTTCGTTGCAAGGTCACTGGCAAGAGGCAGCCATGCAGGCATGTCCAGTGGTCAGCCGGGGCCTCCACCATCTGGGCTACCCTTGCAGCGAAAGCTTTTAGCATTCACCCACCTCCTTCCCCGCTCTTCCAGGCTCCTTGTCCTCCCACCTTCACTAATGGACTTGGCTTCCCCAGGACCAGGTCCCTGGCTCCACCCAGCCTGAACTCTCCCTGCAGTTTACACCCAACCCAGACTCCCTCTGGCTTGGACATCCGGCCCCTCAAACCTCATATGTTCAGACCGAACAGCCCGTCCTTCCCATTACTATCCTCACCCCTGTGGACCAAGGAATATCCAAACCTCTAGAGAATTTTTGGACTTTATTTGAGCCAAAACTGAAGACAGTTACCAGGAAGCAATATCTCAAATGCCTCAGGTAGTGACATTGGGAATTAAGGGGGGGACATGAGCAGAATTACAGGGAGGTGAGGAAGCAGGGCGGATGGTTGCAGGATTAACCAGATCCAGTGCCCTCCTGGGTGGTTGCCATTGAGGGGTCTGAAAAGAGGTGTTTCAAAGGTGTGTTCCCCTAAATGTATAGGAGTAATGGGCAGGGCTGGCTTAAGGCAAAGAGAAATCCTTACTAAAAAGTTATATGCCTGGGGCTTGTCTGCCCACCATCACCTGCCCCGTTGCCATGCCCGTTTCCTCTTTCATACCCTCATACAATCCTGCAACAAATGTCAATTCACAGTATTTTGCAAACTCCTCTGCATCTTGCCACCTGCACCTCCACACCCAGCCTGAACCTCGACACCTGGCCTCGTCCTGGAGCTGCTGGACTGGCCTCCCTGCTGTCCAATCACAAAAACAGCTAGCCCGAGCCTGGTCAGGCCCAGGCGGGGTCCTGGTTCCCACACCCCTTAAGATTTCATGCAGATGAAACACAAAAGCCTTCCTTGGTCTGTCAGAGTTTCCTTCTCCTGGGTCCAGCGTGACTGCCCGAGCTGGAGCCTGCACTTGCAGACCCTCCTGACAGGGATGCCACTCAGTGAGGCCTCAGCCACCCTCTCTGCACGTGGCTCTGAGTTCTCTCCCCTCGGACTTCACGCTTCCACACTGACGTGTTTATTGTCCTTTGTCCCCCACCACGTGGGCCCCTGTGACAAGCAGCTGCTGTCAGGAGGGGAGGGCTCTCTGCTCATTGTAACGAGCTCTGACCTGGGGATGGGGATAGGGGTGCAAAGCAAGAGGAGGCCTTGAGGTAGCACCTGGCGGGTGTGTGGCTGTGAAATCGGTGGACCGGGAGCAGTGGGGACTGGGGTGGGATTGGCTGCAGGTCCAGGGACCCCAGGTAGGTGCGGGGACCACCTGTAGCTGTCCCTGGCTGCCCACAGTGGGGTGTGGGCCCTGCCCACAGGCAGAGTCAACACTGACCAGATCCTGGCTGGCTGCTCAGAGCCCTGCCTCTGCCCCAGAGTCCCGAGGTGCAGATGCTACCAGCAGTGGGCGCAGTGCCCTCAGGGCCGGTCCTGCCCAGCCTCCCAGGAGCTGTTGGCCTTGGGCTCACTGCCTGTGGTCCTGGCTGCCCTTGGTCACCAAGTGTTCTCCTGTCCTTGCTCCTGGCCCTTTCAGTTCCTCAGTGGGCACTTACGGGGTATCTACAGCTGGGCCCTGCCCACATGCCCTTCCAGTCAGGTGGTGTGGCCAGAAACATCAGTGCAGGGAAGGGCCGGGGGAACCGAGCCTAGGATTCCTCAAGGCAGTCTGGAGAGGGCCCTCCGGAGAGGGACAGGGAGCCACGGAAGCCGCTGGGCAGGCTGGGTGCTGAATCCCATGGGGGTGCTTGCAGATCGGATCAACATCAAGAGGAAGGGGGCATGGCCCTCCGCTCTCCTGTCTGTGCAGCACGTCATCGACTGCGCAGAGGCTGGCTCCTGCGAGGGGGGCAACGACCTGGAGGTGTGGTCCTACGCCCAGAGGCACGGCATTCCGGACGAGACCTGCAACAACTACCAGGCCAAGGACCAAGGTAGGGCCTGCTCAGCCTGCCTCCCTCTTCCCAGGACAATCCAGGCTTCTCTCCCTGGTGGGTGCACTAGAGGCTCAAACCTGTGGGTTTGGGAGAGCAGGGAGCTGGAGCCCACAGTCCTTGCCAAGGAAGGGCACCAGAAAAACCTTGGGCAGGGATCTCTCCAGCCTTGCGTCCTGTGGCGAGGCTGGCCGTGGTTGTGGTTCTGACAAGGTGGCCGCGTGGGCCTTTGTAAGAGAAGCGCAGGTGGCCATTATACAGGGAAGAGTGCGTTTCCCGGGAGCGTGCGGAGCCAGCAGGCTGCCGCCGAGGAAGCAGGCAGGCCCTGGTGGAGGAACATGGCTCTGGCCTGGCTCCTGCTGCACGACCCTGGCCGTGTGCATTCAGGTGGACCTGGAATCCAGGGGCCCTGCATGGAGCAGCTGACTCAAGCAGGCCTGGGAACCCTGGAGTTGGCACATTCCTTTCGGGCTGCTCCCCTGTGAAGTGAAAAAAAAAAAAGTCCCTAATTGGCAGTTTTAAGTCACCTACCTTTGTCAGCTGAAACAGAGAGCTGGGACCAATTCAAGGGCTGTCTGAGACAGGAGGGGGTTAGGAGGGGCCCAGATGCTTTCCCACCCCACCTCTCCTACAAAAGGGATTGCCTAGCCCTTGTGCCTGTGAGGCACACAGCAGATTTGGGTCCATCCCACATCACGGGCCCTCAGGGCCATATTGCCCAGCCTCAAGGAATTCCCCCAGACTGGTTGGGCAAGTCTTGAAGTGGTAAACGCTGCAGGGATCTGAGAACCCGATGAAGGGAGGAGGAATGACAGCTGGGAACCAGGAAATCAGTGGACCCTGGGGCCTCACTCTGCCCTGTTCAGCCCTGAACTGGTTTCCTCAGCGCTGGCCTCTGTAACCCTGGCATGACGGATAGATGCAGCTCATCAGGAGACTGGCTGTTTGCAATAAATAGCCTGGTCTTTGTATTTATCGAATGTGGCCGATTACCATTTGTGTTGGGTATTTGGTGACCAAAGGACAGATCAAGCCATTTTAACCTCAGGAGTCGAACGTCCTAGGGGAGGAACCTGGGCTGATAAGAAACTACAATAGCAACAAAGGTAACATGCAAGCTGTGAAAGGCAGGTCAGTCCGAGGAACAGAGGAGGAACAGAGGCAGTGGGTGGTGTGGAGAACTGAAGGCTGAAGTTTTTAAAGCCTAATTCTTGACACCACCTCAAACCAAAATCATCAAAAAATGCTATTTTTCCCAAATGACCAGCCTATTCACTAGTCATCTTAAGAGCTAACTCATCTTCTGAGCTAACCTTCCAATCACACTTTATCTTCAGCTATAGAGTTTGTGAAAGGGCTCTCCTCCAGGCCATTAAAGGAAAAGAAAAAAGGTTGTCTCTTGAGTGCCTACTATGTGCTAATTACATCCTGTGTTTCCCACCAAGGCCTGAGGCTGGGCTTTTCAGGACTCCTGTGCCGCTGAAGGCAGCGGGATTACACAGCTCGGTGGTGACGACTGCCAGCGTCAGTCAGGGAGCTGTGTGCAGGGTGGGCCTTGGAGTGCTCACGGCTGGGTGACAGGGCTGTCTCTCACTGACTTTGTGTGCCCCCAGAGTGTAACAAGTTCAACCAGTGTGGCACATGCACGGAGTTCAAGGAGTGTCGGCCCATCCAGAACTACACGCTCTGGAAAGTGGGTGACTACGGCTCCGTGGCCGGCAGGGAGAAGATGATGGCAGAGATCTACGCCAACGGTCCCATCAGGTGAGCAGCCCTGACTGGGAGGTGCAACTGCAGGCTCGCCAGCCCTTTCCTTCGGCGGGCTTTACCTGCTAGGCTCGCGTCGGCTGTCAAGGGAGTTTTCTCAGGAGAGCCAAACTGGCCGTGGGCCCCTCGGGTGGTTGGAGTGAAGGGCAGCGTGTGGAAAGGCCCGGGTTGCAGCGAGTACTGTGGGCCGTGTGCTGGGCTGACAGCACGCAGACTCACTTGCCGCACTATCTCAGTCAGATTTACTCTGATTCACAAAGTGCTAATTCCCTCCCTGCTTGCTCCCAGCTGCGGGATAATGGCAACAGAAAAGATGGTGAATTACAGCGGAGGCATCTATGCGGAGTACCAGGAGCAGAGCTACATTAACCACGTCATTTCCGTGGCAGGCTGGGGCATCAGCGATGGGACTGAGTACTGGATTGTCCGGAATTCGTGGGGTGAACCATGGGTAAGATGTTTCTGCTGACGCTCCTCACATCGATGGTGCTGTGGCTTTGTGGCTTGGAGCTGGGCCCTCAGCAAGTGCCAGTGACATTTGGGGTCAGACACTTGACTTGTGTGGGGCTATCACTGTCCTGGGCATTGTGGTGCGTTAAGTAGCATCCTGGCCCCTAGCCCCAGATGCCAGTAGCTGCTCTCCCTGTCCCTCCATTGTGACAACCAAGACAGTCTCCAGACATTGCCAGGTGTCTTCTGGGAGAACAGCCTGGTGGTGGGACTCGGCTCTAGAAGTTTCATGTTAGCTAGCTTATTCCTTCACAGCCGTCTCATCCTTTTTCCTGTCACTTCTGGCTCCACCCAGTAATCCTGTGTAATTTTTTCATACCTTTGGTTTGAGTCACAAATGCAGGGGAAAGAAACTGATTGCCAGAATTTTAATTTCTAAATAGTATGAACCATTAGTGGTTTAAGACACAGACATTCATTATTGTGAAATGGGGGAAAGTGATTAATGTTGAAGTGCCACAATGTCAGTATTTTGTATATATATCCTTATTGATTGGCTGCCTCCTGCATGCCCCACACCGGGGCTTGAGCCCACAAACCGGGCGTGTGCCCTGACTGGGAATCAAATCGGTACATAGGTCGACCCTCAACCACTGAGTCATGCCGGCCAGGCACAATGTCAATATTTTGCATTAAGTGACTACACGTGGAGAAACAGAAGGAAGTCAAGTCATCTGGTTCAAAGCATCCATGTTTTGGTTCCATGAATTGGCCTTTGCCATGCAGGTACCTGCACCCCTCATGTTATGTATTAACCAAGCGAAATACAAAAGGTATTTGCAAGCAGGAGTCCCACATGGGGAAGGGAGAGACAGGCGGTGAGCCTGTGCTGAGTGACGGGAAGAGGGAGAAGGGGGTGTTCAGCATGCTGAGGAGTGGGGGTCAGGGGCTGGGTGACAAGCTAACACGAGCTCCCACTTGTCACAGGGCGAGCGAGGCTGGATGCGCATAGTGACCAGCACCTACAAAGATGGGAAGGGCGCTAAATACAACCTTGCTATCGAGGACAACTGTTCATTTGGGGACCCCATCGTTTAAGGCGGATGTCTCGGAGAGCAGATCTTTAAGAAAGTATCATGAACCTCCGCGGTTTGAAGGACTGTGATGTTCACATCGCACTGCGAGGGCACTAAGTATCGAGAGGGCACTGACCTGCAGAGCGCGCCCCCTGGGAGTCTCAGAAGGGATGGCGCAAACCAGCCCAGGACACGCCCCTGCAGAACTACAACAAAGCATCCACCTGCCCGAGATGGGATCGCAACACATTAATTATGTGAACTGCGTTTTCGTCGATTGATGGTTTGGTATTTTCTCTTTGGCAACTGTAGTCTATAATGTGGCATTTATCACCAGTTCTTTCGTCACGCTGGAAGGAATGGGGAATAGAGGGAGACAGCAGTTTCAAATCGCCCAAGTGATGAATAAAATATGGGATTTCACAAGAGAACGGAGTCTGAGCGTGCCTTATTTATACATGGGAACAGAACACCAGGGTCTACACCTTCCAACCCAACAGGAAAGTTTTTATTTGTCCTTGGGAAATTATAAAACAATGAAATGAAATAACTAATTAGGTTCTTGTGAGAAAACATAAGTCAGCTTTGCGAGCAGTGACTTCAGTTGCAGCGTCTGAATTCCCACCACTCATTCCGAGAAGTACACTGAACACAGGCCCTCTTGGGGGAGAGAATACTTTGAACAGAACCACTCATAACAGCAATTTTCCACTCATCTTGCTCACATTTTCCTCTTTTAAAAAGCCATTCACCCCAAGAATGCATTTCCGAAGTGCTGACTGAGCCCTTTTGGTCTGGAAGGCGTTTCCCCCTGTCTGGAATGTTGGCTTCGGCTCCGGAGGGTACTGGTTCAGTTCACCAGGATGAAGTTGGACTTGCAGTGAGCTTTACAAACGGGAGGAACACAGGTCAGAACCAGGAGGTAAAACATGACATGTAAACGAGCAGGGGGACACTTCAGCCTACCTATAAATTCTGTCACAGGGTCATGTTCACCTTCAGTCTTAATGGTGCCTGCGATGCTGTCGTTTTCCAAGATGGGGAGGAAAAGCTGCACGAAGTCAGAGGTGTATGGTGGAGCTATGACGTCGAGCACCTGCAAGGTGAGAAAGCACACGCCCACGAGCAGCTTCGCACCACAGGCTGATGAAATGCCAGTTGGTCTGTAGAAAACCTCCCTCCCTACCCAGCGTCTTGCTCCCCAGTGACCCTAGGACCCAGGGGGCAATGCAGGTAAACACAGTACAGTTCCAGCGTGTAGGAGGAAACTGGTATTTGTGTCACCGGCATGGTTACCAGGAAGCACAGTTCTCAGGATTAGGTACAAAACACTTAAATTAACCCAGTTAGTGTACACAGTAGGGAACATGAAATAAATGTGTTGCTGACCTCGGTTACAAAATAGCGAATGAGAGAAATGTCAGTGTCCAGCTTCTCCAGACACTTGCGGATGTAACTGACAACAGGAAGTACATAACCTCGACTCAACAGGTGTACCATCCTGTCCAACAGGGTCTTCTTCAACTCCAGCTTCAAAAGTGAAGAGAGAAATCAGTTAGAGAAGGCCCCCTCCTCAGCCACCTGGCAGCCCTGCCCCACTCACCTGCTCCATCACGTCCAGCTGGGAGTGCTCCGTCTCAAAAAGTTTCACGAGCAGCTGCAGGACCTGGGGGTGCAGGAGCTGGTGGCAGGTGCTGATCTGCAAACAGGCCACAGGAGCCTGCTGAGCATGAGGGCTGATCCCAAGGCTCATCAGCAGTACACAGAGCCAGTGTCACTGTCACAACCAATGAACAGCTTATCCTAACAACGGTGGCCCCCATCACTCCGCCTACTTAGTCAGTTGGCTTTACTTAATAAAAACACAGACATCTGCACAGTCAATGAACCGTCCTCAAAAGGAAAGCCCTGGTTTAGGGTAGAAATAACTCACTTTGGAGATTAAAAATGGAGGCAGAGTAAGTGGATGCTGCACGAACATGCTCCCAGGACCAAACTGGAATTACAACTAAAATACAGAAAAACTTCCTGAATTATCAACAGAGGACCTGCTGGAGAGAACCCTGATAACCGAGGACCGGAAATGGAAACCGTGTAAAGACTGGTAGGAGGGATGGAGGCGTGAAGGGCTGGCTGGGCTCACAGACAGCAACTAAAGTTCCAGAGAGGTATCTCAGCTGTGAGGGTTGCGACTAAGAACTCTGGGGCCTAATCTCCAAGTAGGCCCCCCATCAGAGAGCACAAGAAATGAGAAGGGTACCCACATAACATCTGGTTGTGAGAAGCAGCAGAGTTGGAAGAGATGGCTGGAAACGCTCTTAAAGCGCCAACACACAAAATTCCCTGTGGAGCCACCCACCTTGTGCTCCAGCAGAGCGAGGGCAGAGTGGACTGGAGCTGTGCGAGCAGAAGCCTGAATCGGGCTCTAACGTTAGAGCTCACAAGGCAGGAACCCTGGTTTCCTGTGTTGAGTCACTCTCTCAAGCAGCAGAGGACATCTTTCCCACACAGACATTTGCTATATAGGTGACCTAGCCTGGGGGAAATAAAGTTGACCCACTATATTGGAAAACCTTGCCCCGTGGAACAGAGTTGCTCAGGCCCATTAAGAGACTGAGAATAACAATTAGCCTCCAGGGAGAAACCAAGATGGCAGCATAGGTGAACACCTGAAATTGCTGCCTCGCACAACCATTTCAAAACCACAACAAAAAGAAAAAACGGACACCACCCAGAACCACAGGAAGGCTGGCTGAGTGGAAATTCTACAACTAGAAAGAGAAAAGCACACATACTCAGAGGAGGTGTGGAAGTAAAGTGCAGAGGTACAGAGGCGCTCCAGGAAAGGGCTGGCAAGTGAGGACACGGTTCTCTTTTTCAATCCGGAGGGAGTCACAAGCTCCCAACTGCTGGAACTCCAGTTCCAGGCAAGTTTCTGGGTATCCAGATTCACACAGGGAGAAACTGGACTATCTGGCACCAGGAGGAACTCCAAAGCGGCTTTCTCTCGGCAGTGCTTATAGCGATTACCACGGGACACTAAGACCTGGTGCCTGCTAAAGCAGGGCTGAAGATCAGCCATAGCTGTTTGCTCCGCCCTGGTGATTCCCCAAGACCCCGCCCCACCCAAGCTGCCTGCAGAGGCGTTTGCATATAAAAGGCTGGGTAGCCTCAGGCAAAGGCTAAATTAGCACCTCCTTAGAGATCCAAGAATCAGTGTACCCAGTGGTCAGAGTGGGACCATCCAGATTACAACTCCTCAGATCCATAAGGGACACACCCAGGGGGCAGATTCAGTGAGCATCAAAGCCCCACTGAAGCAAGTCTTGCCCCATAAGGGTGTCTCCAGCACAGAAGTTCTCCCACTGTAGACACAGCTGATTCTCACAGCCAAATGGCCTGGAGTTCAATTCCTCCCAGTGATACCAACAACAATCAAGGCTTAACTACAACAAGACTGTGCACAAAGCCTACAAAGGGGTGCAGCAAGAGTGTCCACCTCAGGTAATTGGGGAGGCTGAGTCACTCGGCCCTATGACACCTAGCACAGAAAGCCACTCTATCAACTCAGGGAAGCAACCAAAATTCGGAGACAAAGAAACAGATCACAAATGACAGAAATGGAGGAAAGCAAACTACTGGATATAGAGTTCAAAACCATGGTTATAAGGTTTTTCAAGAATATTCTAGAGACTGCCGATAAATTTAGTGAAAACCCTCAAGGACATGAAAAAGGACCAATCAGAAATTAAGGATACACTGACTGAAATAAAGAATAATATACAGAGATCCAACAGCAGACTAGAGGATCCCAAGAATCAAGTCAAAGATATGAAATACGAAGAAGCAAAAAACACCCAACCGGAAAAGCAAAAAGAAAAAAGAATCCAAAAATATGAAGATAGTGTAAGAAGCCTCTGGGACAACTTCAAGCGTACCAACATCAGAATTATAGGGTTACCAGAAGAAGAGGGAGAACAAGAGATTGAAAACCTATTTGAAGAAATAATGACAGAAAACTTCTCCTACCTGGTGAAAGAAATAGATTTACAAGTCCAGGAAGTGCAGAGAACCCCAAACAAAAGGAACCGAAGGAGGACCACACCAAGACACATCATAATTAAAATGCCAAGAGCAAAAGACAAAGAGAGAATCTTAAAAGCAGCAAGAGAAAAGCAGTTAGTTACCTACAAGGGAGCACCCATACGACTGTCAGCTGATTTCTCAACAGAAACTTTGCAGGACAGAGAAACTAAAGAAGCAATCCCATTTACCACTGCAACAAAAATTTAAAATACTTAGGAATAAACTTAACCAAGGAGACAAAAGATCTGTACTCAGAAAACTACAGGACATTTAAAAAAGACATAAAAGAAGATAGAAACAAGTGGAAGAATATACCGTGTTCATGGGTTGGTAGAATTAATATCTTTCAAATGTCCATACTACCCAAGGCAATCTACAGATTCAATGTAATCCCTAATAAAATATCAACAGCATATTTCCCAGATCTAGAACAAATACTCCAACAAATTACATGGAACCAAAAAAGACCCTGAATAGCCGCAGCAATCTTGAGAAAGAAGAACAAAGTTGGAGGAATCACAATACCAGGTTTCAAGTTATACTATAAAGCCACAATAATCAAAACAGCCTGGTACTGGTAAAAGAATGGCATATAGGTCAACTGAACAGAACAGAACAGAGACCCTAGAAATTGACTCAAGCCATTACGCTCAATTAATATTTGACAAAGGAGGCAAGAGCATACAATGAAGTCAAGACAGTCTCTTCAATAAATGGTGTTGGAAAAATTGGACAGATACATGCAAAGAAATGAAACTAGATCATCAACTTACACCATATACAAGAATAAACTCAAAATGGATAAAAGACTTAAATGTAAGTTGTGAAACCATAAAAATCCTGGAAGAAATCATAGGTAGCAAAATCTCAAACATCTCATAGGAATATGTTTACAGATATATATTCGAGGGCAAAGGAATCTAAGGAGAAAATAAAAAATTGGGGCCACATCAAAATAAGAAGCTGCTTAGCAAAAGAAACCATCAACAAAATGAAAAGGGAGCCCACCTAATGGGAGAACATATTTGGCAATGATACATCTGAAAAAGGGTTAATACCTAAAATATATAAGGAAGTCATACAACTTAACAGAAGGAATACAAACAATCCAATTAAAATAAGGGCAAAGGATATAACTAGACACTTCTCCAAAGAGGAAATACAGATGGCTAAGAGACATATGAAAAAATGCTCAAAGTCACTGATCATCATCAAGATGCAAATTAAAACAACAATGAGGTATCACCTCACACCTGTCAGATTTGCTACCATCAACAAATCAACAAATGACAAGTGCTGGCGAGGATGTGGAGAGAAGGGAACCCTAGTACACTGCTGGTGGGAATGCAGACTGGTGCAGCCATTATTGAAAACAGTGTGGAGTTTCCTCAAATAATTGAATATGGATCTGCCATTTGACCCAGTGATCCCACTTCTAGGAATATATCCTAAGAAACATGAAATAAAAATCAGAAAGAATGTATGCACCCTTAGGAGATCTGGAAACATCTCAAGTGCCCATCAGTAGATGAGTGAATAAAGCAGCTATGGTATTACAGCATAGAATGCTATGCAGCAGTAACAAAGAAGAAGCTCTTACCCTTTAAGACAACATGGAGGGACCTGGAGAGTGAAATGCTAAGTGAAATTAGTCAGAGAAAGGCAAGTATCACATGATCTCACTCCTATGAGGAATCTAAATAACAAAATAAACTAATGAACGGAATGGATCAGAGCTATGGAAGCAAGGAACAGAGTACAGAATCTCAGAGGGAAGGCACGGGAGGGTGGGAGGTAATCAACCAAGGACCTTGTAAGAATATATGCATGGCCCATGGGCACAGATGATGGGACAGTGAGGTCCTGGTCTGGGGATGGACTGGAGAGGGTCAAGGGCAGGGGGAGGGGGAAAAAAGAGACATATGTAATACTTTTAACAATAAAGAATTATTTTTAATAATTCTGAAATTAGAAAAAAATAAACAATAAAACAAATATAATTTTTAGGAACAACAGAAAAGTTATTGGTATCAAGAAATGATATCCAGAGAAACAAGATGGCAGCATAGGGTAGACACCGTATATGCAGCTGTGAACAACTATTTCAGAAAAACCACGAAAAGAACACACGGACACCACTCGCACCCACAGGACGGCTGGCTGAGTGAAAATCCTACAACTAGAGAAGAGTCTAAGACGCAGAGGAGTGGCGGAAGCAAAGTACAGAGGTACGGAGGCGCGCGCACGGGCTCGGGGAAGGGCTGGTACCGGAGGTCGCAGTTCTTTTCCAAAACCGAGAGAGCCACAAGCTCCCAGCGGCTCTGAACTCCAGTTCCAGGCGAGTTTCTGAGGTCCCACAGACACCCAGAGAAGGGTGACTGACTGGCACCTGGAGGAAATCCAGAGCGGGTTTCTCTCAGCGTTGCTTACAGCAATTACGCGGGACACAGAGACCTGGTGTCTCTCAGCGCAGGGCTGAGAAGCGCCATAGCTATTTGCTCTGCCCCGCCCGGCGAACTCCCCGAGGCCCCGCCCCTCCCAAGTGCGTCAGAGGCTTCTGCAGCAACACCTCCTTAAAGATACAGGAGCCAGCCGCACCCAGTGGCCAGAGAGGGACTAACCTAAACAAAACAGATCCACAAGGAACACACTCGGGGCAGATGCAGTGAGCATAAAAGCTCCACTGAAACAACTCTTGCTC
>PVJC01008420.1:0-48603 GCA_004026665.1 Murina feae
ATATATATATATATATATATATATATATATATATACCCTAAGGACCTTCTCTTTTAAATCAGGACTCATGTTTGATAAAAGCAAAAGATATTTTTCTGGGAGACCCCAAGAGCTGATCTTATTGGTGTGTGTAGCAACATCCAAACTATAGGGACAATTTAAAGAGAGTTGTTCCATTGGGATTTTCTTTTTTTGGGGGGGATTAGCTTGAGGAGTAGGAACTCTAATTATTTAGTATGTTGGGAGCACCAGAGCTCATTGAAAATAAGGCTACACCACCGTATGAAGTGTGCAGGTACAGGGATACCGTGTACCAGACCTGCACCCTCTCCCAAACTGGGCAGTTACTGGTCTTGCCTCTGGGTCCAGAGCCAATTTGCTTTGGACAAGTATCTCTTAGCCTAAGTGTGTCCATAATGGAGTGTTTTCTCCTGGCCTGGCTTTCACTCGGGTCCCTGCCCAGGTCCTTCTGCTCTGCCCATATGAACCTCTGCCTTTTCTCAGTTTGAACAACCTCTGTGTGATCCCATCTTCTCTCATGGCTCCAATTACAAGACCTAAACTAATAATTTTCCTAGCTGGTCTTATCTCACTCTCCAGCTCAGATGACTGTCTGAGCTCCAGATCCCATGGCAGCTCTACTCGGATGTGCCATACATCCTCAAGCCTCGTTCCCCAAACTCACTCTATTGGTAGACATGGCTTTCTTGTTCTCTGCCCGTTTGTGAACAATTGGTTCTAAACTTGGTGGTAGACTAATAAAAGAGGCATTATAATTGTTGACTCTTAAAACCCCAGTCCTCTCCATTTTGCTGATGGGGAAAATAAGACCTGGGGCTGATATGCACTGAGCCCAGAGTGTAAAAGTCTCCTACGAGTTCATTCATGGTAAGAGTTGTTACTAAACCTACATTTTTATGAAGCCCAAATCTATGATCTTTTAGTGCAGAATTTTTGAAAAATTTAGACTTAAGTTAAAATAATTCATTTAACCATATTAGGATTTAACATAAGGCAATTTATAGGGAGCTTTGAAATGATCAGGGATGAAAGACAGGTTTAAGTATCAGTTGAAATCATTACCATGCCCCTCCAGGTCTTGAATAATAAGTTACTGCCTCCAACCACCAACCCAGCCAAGCAGCCTTCAGGATTTTGCATTTCAGGTGTGTAAAGAAAGGTCTCACCAGTAACAAAAGTTTCTTTCCATGGATACTTAAGCTTTATGCCCAATACTTCACATAGAAATGTCAAGGAATGGTGTTGTCAGAGATAAATGGCATTTCTTTATGATGAACCAAAGGTTTGCCAGAGGATATTTTAAAAAGACTCAAGACATATCTCTTTTGTACTTCAAAAGCCATTTGGTCGCGAGTCCAACAGGCCAAGTGGTTATTATGGTCCCACGTGGGAAAAGGCGGGTGAGGCCGGAATGTGCCCAGTAAACATGAAACCCCATCCGCACAGCCCCACTTGTCCTGCTGCTCTGGTGAGGCTAATTGGAGGAGAGCAACCTTTTTTTTTTTTTTTTTTTTTGAGAAAGGAAAGAAACTTCTGGATTTGAAGCAGATGTCTGGACCTTGCTGAATCTACAATGCAGGCTTTTAAAGAAAATATTGCAATAATTATGAGTCCAGTTTGAAGTCGATGTGTTGCTGTAAAAATTAAGGATGTTTATAACTGTGGGAAGGTTCTCTTTAAAAAACCCAATTCTGATTCCAATTTGCGAGCAAATTGCATCCTGGCCCCATGGAAGGAGGGAGTGATTGGGGGACTGTTTAATAGATCAGGATCCTCAGTGCCCCACAAAGAAGCAGATATTCATTGCTGTTTCTGAAACGTTAAGTATAAATTCTCCTGTGGCATCTAGTGCTCATTTGTGGAGGTTTCATAACTCCAAAAGATAGTTTGAGATTGGGAACCAAACGGAATGTTTTCTCAGTAGTATAAAAAAATAAAATTTAAATTAAAAAAAAAATCCAAAACAGAAAGAGAAGACTTGGCTTTCCTTGTGTGGTCCCTGGAAAGGGAAATCGAGTGTTTGCTAAAATTACCCTGATCCCTCAGATATTGGTTAGTCATGAAACACTGTATTCTACTGAGTGTTAGGTTATCCAAGGACAAGAAATTAGACAATCTATGGATCGAGTTTCCATGCAATCTTGGATAGTTATTAACTATAGGAAAAAAATAGTTTGACGTGCACGTCCCAGAGAGGGAACAAGCGACACGTGTATCAATCAGTCTGGAGTAAGACTAAGCACGAACTGCAATGTGAAGAGGAATTGGAATTAGATAGTGAAGAGGAATTGGAATTAGATAGACCTGCGTGCAAACCCAACTTTTATTACTTAGTCTTGCGGCCATAAAATTTTTGAACTTTGATTACTCTCCTATATTAGGGATAATCACATCTACTATTCCTTGATGTTTTGAGAATTGACTTTGATAGCATATGTCAAGCATGGGAAGGGCACGGGCACTCTGTAGGAGCATAAAAAATGATTCCCCCCCCCTCTCTCTCCACACACTGCTTTATTTGCCAGGCTATGGTCTATAATTCACATATCAGTAGGTCAATGTCATTGTTGGGGCAATAAGCTTATTGCAGTATAAGAGGGGAAGGCAAGCCAACTATGTTATAGTCAACTAACTGTTCCCCAATATCCCTTCTTTTTAAAAACAGAACACCCAGGGTCCACTTGGGCATAAGATTGTTCAATTAGAGGGTACATTTCCCTACTTCTCTTACAGCCATATGACTATATTCTCTCCAAAAAGTTGTACGTGGGAGTAATGATGTGTGATATGTGCAATTTCTATGTGTCATTTACCTTTCTATTCTCTGCTGGGCAAGACATGTAGACATAGTAGTGAGTCCATTTTACCCTACAGATAAAGGCAGCACTGCCGTGGATGGAGGGACACAAGGAACAAGGAGCCTGGGTCCTTGAGTAGTTTTGTGGAGCAGAGCTCCCTGTGCCTCTGGGATTACCTACTACTTCAGATCAGTCCATGAGCAAAAACATGAAAACTATTTTGCTTCAGTAATTTTCATCTTGCTCATCCATATATATAAACGCCTAAGGGACCATTACAACGGAATGACCAGAACGACTGAAACGACGAGATTAACCAGTCGCTATGACATGCACTGACCACCAGGGGGCAGATGTTCAATGCAGGAGCTGCCCCTAGCCTGCAGGCTCCAATCGCTGATAGGGCCTTCCGGCCAACCCCCCGGTCCCTCCCTCTAGCCAGCAGATCCTGATCACCCAATCAGGGCTGAGCCCCAGGCTAGGACAGGGAACTAGGGGTGAGTGGTGGCAGATGCAGGCAGTGAGGGGAGAAGGAGGTGGGAAGGTGGGGTAGCGGGGAACCTGATCAGCCCTGATTGCTGGCCAGGCCTAGGGACCCCACCCACATGACTTTCATGCACTGGGTTTCTAGTGGTGAAAGAACATGCACCTATACTCTGACCACTAGAGAAACATATCATTCTTGCATTCTAAAACACAGATTAGAAGAGCAGCTCGATAATTTTGTTTTTGATTTTGGGGTAATTTTTTTAAGCCAATTTAATATGTAAAACACAGTATCTCACTTTTTTTATTTGTGTTTTTTTTTGTTTACCACTTTCGATTTAAAAGTATAAAGAAGCTATTTCTTTTGGTTGCAGAAGGTTTGAAAGCATTTCATTAAATTAAATAATTATGTTTCACTGTTAAAAAAAATAAATCCATTTAGGTCATGTCAGTAGCTCCCCATTGATCTCCAGTGAATTGCTTTTAGAGCAGTACAGGTGTGACTGGGGACTGCATTAAGAATGGCCAGTGCTGAGGCAGAGGGGACAGTGGTCTGGCTGCAGCGGTGGGGAGGGGCTTGAAGAAAGGGAGATCAGTTTGGAGAGGTGGATTGAGATCGCTTATGAGGGGTTTTATTTGATTCTGGAGCCACTACAGATTGTTAGGCTTAGGAAGTAATTCTTGGGATGTTCATCTAGCCTGGCTGGATGCTAGATGACTCAATTTGATTTATCTATCATTAGGCCTTCATTTTTTAGAGGTCCCTTTTGAATATGCAAATAAACATTGAATAGGAACTGAGCATATATTCTTCAAGACCCTCCTCAAATGCCACCTGATTCTTAAGACTCCCCTCATTGGTCTGACATATCTTAATCTGTTGAATTGTGAGTTCTATGCTCCAAAACATTGAGTTACTTATTCATTTATGCAGAGTTCATTAAGTTAATGTCTTAATGAGCACTTACTATGTGCCTGGTCTGTGGTAGCGACTGAGAATACAGATACGCATAAAAATTGACCCTTATTGTGAAGGAGTTTGCAGTCTAGAATGTGTCATTGTCAGTGACTGGGCTTCCCCTCTGGTGGGTTCTTTGAAAAGTACTGGAAATAGAGACAGCCTTTGTCTTCATGAAGCGAATGATCCCCAATCACTACTAAGTAAGGTCCTCCTTAGTTCAGTCTTACAATTATAGAGTGTTGTGTTGTTCACTCGGAACAACCACTAGACAGTTCTTTGAGAGTGGAAACTGTTGAATTTATCTCTAGTCCTCACAGCAGATGTTTCTTACCTTGTGTATAATATATACTCTACAAATATTTGTTAAAATTAAAGCTATGCAGTTAAAAACGTCCCTTTAAAATCAGGCATATCTATTCTTCAAAAGCAAAGGTATGTGTGGGGCCATTTTTAATGTCTCAGTCATCATTAGTCACCATCAAATGAATTATTACCAAGGGAACCATTTTAAAACATGAAACAACGGTATCTGCTTCAGCGCTCTTCCTCACTTCTCCTCTGCTAATCCTCAGAGATGGGTTAATTCCTGCTCAGTGTTTTCCACATATACTTTCCTTTGTAACTGCTAAAACTCAAGTGGTTTTTATATTTCATTTATGAGGTAGTAACTGTGTAAGCGGTTTTTACACTTCATTTATAAGGCAGCCACTGAGCTACATGTGTACACGTTATTTTCAACTAATTTTTTCAAAACAATTTCAATGTTCAGTACCAAAATCCTTATTTGCATAGAAGAGAGCAAAATCACCTCTCAAGGTACTTCTTTCATCTGAGCTAATTTTGTTTAGGGGAAAATAAAACTAGTTTGGGAGACAAGTCCTTAACATGCATTCCCACATTCGCATAAAATATACCAACCAAAAGAATATATTAATTATTTCAACATAGAGAATAAAGTCTAATATATAGTGACACATGCAGGCCAGAGCAACATAGTCAATATATACCAATTTGATCCAAACTCCCAGCCAATAAAGAGAAAAATGAAGAACAAATCTTAAAGAGTGTAAGGGAACCCTTAAAATATTCTCTAGTGCCCTGCCCCCTCAAATGTCCCAGATAAAGTATCAAATAGAAACACGTGCCCACTACCAACCTCAGTTAACCCCGGTGCCTCCAGCAATTACCCAAAATATGGAAACGAATGACCTAACATAGCTTTTTATTGGTGATTTAAAAAGAAAATTCAGGGTTTATTTCAGTTGGAAGGGGGATAAAAGTCAAAATAAATGTCTCATTAAAGAAATACTCAATGGTCTTCTTTAACTCAGGGCCTTAAGGCCTTTTGCTTAGACGATTAAAAGGACCTTTTAACTGGCCTCCTTGCCTCCCACTCTCCTACATAATCCCTTCTGAATATTGAGACCCGAATGAGCTGTCGAAATTGCAAATGTGACATTCTTGCTCCTCTACTTAAGATTTTTTAAAACTCCTCATCACTTTCCATTTTTATAAAATGGCATATACATGTAATTTCCAAGGACAGGCCCAGGGACAGTGCTGGTCCATTTGCTAAGGTTTCACTGGGCCATGGCTAACGGAGACCAAAGGAGGGCTTACTAGATGGACTTATTTTCTTTCCGACAGCTTTCTTTGGGAACACTTCTCTCAGGACACACGCTCAAGAAGGGGCTACTTGTTTTTGGTGCTGCTTTGTCTCTTTTGGCTAATGGGCTTTGAGGAATCTGATAAAACATAATGGAACCCACGACCTCAGAAAACTGCACTTGAACCCATAGGCTCTCCGTTTGACTGTTTTCTGCGTCTTGGACCCCTGGTTAGTGGCCCCTCCCATAGACTGACCATG
Organism: Murina feae; assembly: GCA_004026665.1. Taxonomy (NCBI): domain Eukaryota; kingdom Metazoa; phylum Chordata; class Mammalia; order Chiroptera; family Vespertilionidae; genus Murina; species Murina feae. Next base: position 6,134 of record PVJC01008420.1, read on the forward strand.
AGAGAATTCACACTGATGGGTTTGAGAATGAGAACCCGAAGGCCAGAGCAGACTTCTTGGCAGTCACTTGGCAAGTCGCAAAGGGATTATTGCTGCCTTCTCATAAGATTCCCTGCCCCGCCCTTAGATATTGCTACTCACTTCCCAGGGAAGTGCACATAGAATGAAAGAAAGTCTGAGTTGGGGATTAACAAAGGACTGAGGTCCCTGAAGTCAATGGGGTTCTGACTCCTGCAGGTTTGGTACTGCAATGACTTCAGCCCCCTTGCAAGGTCTTCCCCTGAAGCCGTCTGACTCCCAGGCTTCTGGGAATTCACACGAGTTTCCTAGTTCACTTTTTCTTACCTTGTTTCCCCCACTTAGGTCACACAGGGACCAGAGGGGCTGGAGTGGGAGAAATGCCTTCCCTCCAGGTGTGATAAGGCTCTAGGCCAATGGTTCTCAACCTTCCTAATGCCACGACCCTTTAATACAGTTCCTCAGGTTGTGGTGATCCCCAACCATAAAATTATTTTCATTGCTACTTCATAACTGTAATGTTGCTACTGTTATGAATCATAATGGAAATATCTGATATCCAGGATGTATTTAGGCGACCCCTGTGAAAGGGTCGTTCGAGCCCCAAAGGGGTCGTGACCCACAGGTGGAGAACTGCTGTTCTAGACAGTCTGGCTATTTAAAAACTGTCACTTAACCTTCCTCCTGCCAGAGCAAAATGGAGTCTTTATTGGCTCTTCATTGTGAGAACCTGGTGGGGATCCCGGCAGTAAACATCAGTGATGTCCCACAATGCAACTCTGCCGGACAGTTGCCAACAGAAATAGCTTCCCATCTGACAGATTGAACTTCAAGGCTCCTTGATGCCCAACAGGGATAGTCTTCTGGAGTTTAAGGAGAAAGTGTCAGGGCAGAGACATGAATCTGACAAGTAGATGGGGCCCAGCTAGGGGAAGGACTGTGGGCCTTCTTCAATGCCCATTATATGGGCAGTGGGGAGTCCCCTAGGAAAGGGGTGAAAGAGAGTTTCAGATTTGCATTTCCAAAAGCTCACTCTAGGCAGGTAGGTTTGAGGAGAATGAGTGGAAGCCTGATGCAGTCATTGAGGGCAGAAGAAGAGAGGGGCAGACAGAGTGGAAATGGGGAGAGTTGAAGCATCCAAGGAAAGTGAAGGAGCAGCCTCTTTGATGACTGACGGTGGGAGGTGGCAGAAAAGGCATGGCATCAGGACAAGCCCAGTGTGTGGCAGCTCCAGAGCCCCCAAAACTCCTCCCAGAAGTGCTCCATGGAACTTCCACCCCAGCACAGCTGGTCCTCATCTTTATCCAAGGAGGTGAGCAAGGAAGTCATGGAGGTGCCTTCACACTCCCTCTATCAACCATCAAGCACAAGCATCAACGTGTCGGCAGGTAATTACTGAGTACAGTCTAGTCAGATTCTAATCACACTTATTTGAAATTCTTAACATGGGAACAGTCCTGTTACACTAGGAAAGACTGGCAAAATATAAAAGAACCCGGTTTATATGACTAACCTGAATGTGCCAATTAAGCTAACTAGCAGAGGCTTATGCAATTGTTTTGCATCTGGGAAGTCTACAGACAGAAATGGACTCAGCAGAACAGAAAGAGTTTAGACATCACAGGCTGGGATAACGTTAGGCCAACGGGGCATTCAAGGCGAATGTCCCAGCATCACAGTTCTTCGAACAGCACAACCTGCCAACCTCAGTCTGCACCAGCTTCTTGCATTCAGAAAGGGCCACCACCATTTAACTGATGCAACCACTGAATCACTTGGTTCTCCTAGAACCAAGCATTTCAATCATTACACAGCCCTCAGAAAATTCCCTTTTTAAAGATAAAGAGTAAGGATATAATCTCTTTTCATGGTAAACCTTTATTCTATTCATTTGACCTCTCTGCATTGATATTGGAAGGTGAATCGTCACATGACTACAGCAATTGGATAAAGGTTGGGAAGTTGGAAGATAGATAAGAGGGTGAAGAGGCTAAGAAGTCCTTTTCTCTTTGGGTTCCTCTCACTAAGCAGGGTACCCGAGGCATAACAGGCGGCTTAAGATAAAGAGTTTTTAAATATATTTTATTGATTTTTCACAGAGAAGAAGGGAGAGGGATAGAGAGAAACATCGATGATGAGAGAGAAACATCGATCAGTTGCCTCCTGCACACCCCCCACTGTTGACCGGAATCGAACCCAGGACCCTTCAGTCTGCAGGCCGATGCTCTATCCACTGAGCCAAACCGGTTAGGGCAAGATAAAGAGTTTTTAAATGAACTACTTGTTATGTCAGACCTGCACTTTAATAGGCTTTTGCCACCATTTGCATAGTCTCAATCTTAACCAGCTGTCTATGAAAATACAGTCACACTTTCAACAACTCTGGGTCAAGGCTGGTGTAAGAAAAAGCAGTGGAGGATATTTGATTTTAGCCCTGAGGATGGGTCCAAGTAAAGAGAAAGTAATGAGGTAGGGGAGCATGCAATTCACTTTAGAAAATCTCTAGCCAGATTGGTGAGCATGTTTTAAGTTATTGATGTTTAAAGGGATGAGCATCATGCATCCAGAAATGTCTTTAAAGTAAAAGTGCTCATTCCCTGATCCCTCCAGGTAAATAGGCACCAGTTTATTAGGAAAATGTCCTGTGGACAATGGAGTCTTGCCATGGGTCTACATCCAGGGCAGGTGCTATGTCCCTGACCTTTTGCCTAATGGTTGCAATGACACTCACATTAAACGGGGTTCAAAGCCCAGAAGAATGTTCCATAGAACTGGAGAAGCTCTCTCTCCATCCACCCCAAGTACCACGCCTGCTCTGGAATACTCAGCCCAGTCCAGGGAACTCCAGGAGCCACCAGTGTATCCCCATTGGCTATTGATGGACTCTCCAAGCTGCTCCGCCCAGAATTTGGGGCCTCCAGACCAGATCTCCTCTCTGCCTCGGCTCACCCTTTCCCCTGACTCTACATAATATATATTTTTTTCTTTCTCTCTGCATTTGAATCCTTGCATTGCTTCACTGTTGAAGCCATTTCTGGAGGAGGTCTCTGTGGACATCCTCCCCAACACAGTGCGGGAGCTGCCTTTATGCCATATTTGTCTACACATTTACAAATGGTGCCTGTCCTTATATTGCCCCAGACAGAGAGCTGTGTGGGATCAAAGGAGAGAGAGAGAGAGAGAGAGAGAGAGAGAGAGAGAGAGAGAGAGAGAGAGAGAGAGAGAGAGAGAGAGAGAGGTGATTCCTGGAGGGAACTGGGAAGGTGCATTTTGTGAGATGGGTGAGTTGCTGTGTGGACTAAGGAACCGGATGGGCTGAGAGCATTCCCAGTCGGGGAAATACTGTGAAGACAGGTCTGGGTGTGGATTGTAGACAGGGAAGCACATCTTAGGTCAAGAAGACAGCATATGCAATGGGCACAGAGTGGAGAATAACTCCTAAGGAAAGGTGGAACCTTGTAATTGCTGTAAGATGCAAACCAAGTCAGAGACAGTTGAAAAGCTACGTGGTAATCTCTCCGTGCATGTTTCTGGTTGGCCCATGTTTGTTTTCCTACAACCTTGTACCTGTGGTGCTCAGATACACAGGATGGGTCCCTCCCGGATGTTCCAGAGGCCAGTGTGCCTTCCACAGAGTCGCTCACGTCCAGGCCTCCTATATTGCAATTGGTGACTGCCACTCCTCTGGTCCCCGGCACCCCCTTCCACCCTGACCTCTGCATTCTCCATTGGCTGATTTATCAGAGTGATTTATAGAACAAGGCAGGTTTATCCCGACATTCATAACCCATCAGCTCAAGTCAGTGAGGGGTGGGAGGGAGGTGGGCACACTCCTGTCAGCCGGGACAGTCACAGGATGGATCCAAGGGAGTGTGCTCCTATCCAGCCTCATTTTTGCTCCCCCAGCTTCCCTCTAGGCCTTTGATCCCTAAAGCAAGCGTCACTTATGCTGAAACACTGGGCCTTGAGGGGGACTTCCACGGAATACATTCTATCAGGAAGATTTTGCTTACTATTACAGAAGCCCAAGGAAGACTCAGAATCAGCTGCTGAAGAATCTGTTCATCGACATGGAGAAGTGATGTTTCAGGAAGGCGTGCCATTGTCCATGAACCTGTAGAGAAAAGGAGATTCGTCTGTGTGCCTCTGTACGGGGGAGCTGGGACCTGTGGAATGGGAGTTACATTGAGACAGATTCTGATCTAAAGAAGACATTTCTGAGGGAATAGCCATTCAAAAGAGCAGGGGCTGCCATATGAGAAAGTGTGCTCCCAGCCACTGAGTGGACACGAGGCCAGGCTGGCCCCCCACCTTAAGCGTTTATTCAGTCAAGAATGAATTAATAATTCTGTAACACTTAACTGAGCAACTATTCTGGCCTCACAGTGTTCTTGGCAATGGTGGCACAGAGGCACATAACCATATTCCTTGCCTTTGAGGCGTGTGTGGCCCAGCAAAGAGGTGTGACCATGGCAGGCATGTTGTGTAGGGACTGAGTGTTGTGGGGAGAGCAGGTTATTCCCAGTGACCGTTACTGGTGCTCCCTGCATTCATTATCCTGCCAGAGTCTCTATTTCTACTCTTTTTTTTTTTTTAATTCAAAGTCCATTTCATCCGTGCCTCCTTCAGGCCTTCAGAAGCCCAGATAGAGACAGATGGGGAGTGCAGGGCCCTGGGCAGAGGCATGCCAGATGGCCCATGTTCCATGTTCCTTATTCCTTGTCAGAGCTCTCTTCTTCAGTAGATCTGAGTGGAAGGCAGGAGTCAGGCAGTGCTACTAAAGGGCAGAGGGCATTCTTAGTGCAGACTGCCTCTGGGGAGGGCTTGGTGGAAGGTAAAGGTCTTGGGGGCGCAGGCCACACAGGAAGGATGTGCATCACTACCATCCATATCCCTAGGCCCGTTGGGGTGTAGGAAACAGTGCATTTCACTTTGCCACTGCAGATAAATTCCCCCCCTAGGATTGTTTGCTTGTAAATATACCTCACTGTTATTGTGAGAATAGCAAACACAATGCAGATCACAGTCATTACCCAACAGGCTAACCAATAATTACACCTGATAACAATGCCCTAAAATGCAGCGATTAGACAGTGATGGACAGAATGACTTGGGGCCACTATTAATGAGTGATCTAGAAACAATTGCTCACCAGAAGGAACAGACATGTGCACACACAGTTCACCTGATGAGGTCAGCATGCCAGGGACTGTTGTGCAAACCTGCCTTCCCACTTGTCGACCATTTGCAGGTGTAGGCACAATCTTCACGGTGCAATGCCCGACACAGGAGAGTATTGCCAAGGGAAATGCTCTTGGCACCAAAGCAACCTGCCCAGTTGGCGCATTTGGCCCGATCTGGGCTCAGTTGAAATGAAAGTTGGTGCTACATGTCAGCTGCACCGACACAGAGCCAGCATCCCTCCTGTCATCTGTGGAAGGACATCAAAGGGGAAAAGCAGCCTATTTCTCACTTTAGAGGCAGAAGCAGCAGCTGAAAGTAGGAGTATTAACAAATCCCCAGGGAAACTCCAGTTCATGGCTAGCAAGAGCTCCAAAGACCACCCAAATCCAATGAACAAGAAGCAGACTTATCAACACAGAGGATGCCTGGTGCTTCTCTTCTCTGTCTGTATTGCCTTCCTCGCCCCCTTTTCACCTGTCTAGCTTCTACTCTAAGACTATGCAGTGAACCCTTTTTCTAAGAAACTATCTATGCCCTTTGTACACCCCATCTTTTTGCAAAGGAAGGATCCCATAATGCTTTGTGACTATCACGGATGCATTTTGGCTTATAAAGAAATAACTTATTTTTTGTGGTTGCTTTTCAATTTCCAGTGAGATTTCACTCCATGTTGTTTTATTTTTAAAATGAAGATGATGTCTGAGTCATCTCTTTCATTCCTAACATCTAGTAGTGTATCCAGCACTACTGGATTAAAGAAATGTTTGCTGGGTCCATGAATGAATGAAAATGGTTAGAGCATTTCTCCGCAGCTCTCTGCTTGTGATATTTCAGAAGGCCGATTCACATGCATGCCCAGAACACCTCACCAGCACAGATTTTCCTCCCCTTGTGGAGATTTCATTGCTTTTCACAGCGAGCTCCATTCTACCACACTGAGCAGATGGAAGAATTGGAGATGTCTTGCACCAGGACCCCCAGGAACCAGGGGCTGGCAGGAGCCTCTGCGGCTGGTCCAGCTAATGCTGGTGGACAACTCTGCCTACAGTGACAACGAGGCCACCCAGGCGGCCGTCTGATGTGGCCAGGGCAGTCCTGATCCTGGGTGGTCAGTCTCTCTGGCTGGCCGAGGTGTGGGTGTGCAGAATCCGCTCCTCGCCCACACAGCCCAGGATGCCGGGTCTGGCCCGGAGGCCATCTCAGGAGAAGGCAAGCCCACTCTTTCTGGGAGACCAGGCTGTTCAGGCCTTTCTAGCTTTTCCAAGACCTCAGAGGCACAGCCAGAAGTTGACTTCAGCATTGAAGTGGGAAAAAAGTGACCTCAGAGAACTGACAGACCCTAGATGGGTCGTTTCCTATAACATCGTCCCTTGCGGGTGAGGAAACTGACTTTAGAGAGGGAATCTCTCTGGTCACTCACTCAGCAAGTGAACTTCACGGTATCTAACTTTGCATTGCAAGAGAAAGGAGGATGTGCATCTAGGCCTGTGTGTCCATCACACCTGTCCTGGGAGGTTACACTGTCACATGCTCCCAGTTGTCCTCTCCCTCACTCCACCTCCTCTCACTACTGCCCACCATGCTGCCTTGTTGTCTGTGTACCTACCTTACATACAGGTAGATTCACATTACACAGGTCTCATATTGAGAGACCAGCTTGTGACCAAGTTAAGAGATGGATGATGAAGCCAGATGCCCAGGGTTGGGGTGCTTCTCAGCTCTACCGCTCACGAGCTCTGTGGCCTTGGACAACTTACTCAACCCCTTTTGTGCCTCAATTTCCTAAATTTTTAAAAAATGTTTTTATTTATTTCAGAAAGAGGAAAGGAGAGAGAGAAACATCAATGATGAGAGAGAATCATTGGTTGGCTGCTTCCTACATGTCCCCTACTGGGGACCAAGCCAGAAACCTGAGCATGTATCCTGACGGGGAATCAAATTGTGACCTCCTGGTTCATGAACCAACACTCAACCACTGAGCCATACTGGCCAGGCTCCTAAACTATTTTTATGTTCTTTTCTTTAATCTTTATTGTTTATATTATTACAGTTGTTTCTCATTTTTCCCCCCATAGCTTCCCTCCTCCCAGTTCCCATCCCAACCTCTGCCCTTACCCTCCCTACTGTCCTCCTCCATAGGTGTACAATTTTTGTCCAGTCTCTTCCCACACCCCCAACACCCTTTTCCCCCTGAGAGTTGTCAGTCCACTCCCTTTCTATGCCCCTGATTCAATTCTATTCACCAGTTTATTCTGTTCATAAGATTTTTTTATTCACTTCATTTTTAGGTTCACTTGTTGATAGATATGTATTTGTTGTTCATAATTTTTATCTTTACTTTTTCTTCTTCTTCCTCTTCTTAAAGGATACCTTTCAGTATTTCATATAATACTGGTTGGGTGGTGATGAACTCTTTTAGCTTTTTCTTGCCTGTGAAGCTCTTTATCTGACCTTCAATTCTAAATGATAGCTTTTCTGGGTAAAATAATCTTGGTTATAGGTTCTTGCTATTCATCACAATATTTCTTGCCACTCCCTTCTGGACTGCAACATTTCTGTTGAGAAATCAGCTGATAGTCGTATGGGTGCCCTCCATGTAGGTAATTGACTGCTTTTCTCTTGCTGCTTTGAAGATTCTCTCCTTGTCTTTTGCCCTTGGCATTTTAATTATGATGTGTCTTGATGTGGTCCTCCTTGGATTTTTTTGTTTGTTTGTTTGGGGTTCTCTGCGCTTCCTGGACTTGTAAGTCCATTTCTTTCACCAGGTAGGGGAAGCTTTCTGTCATTATTTCTTCAAATAGGTTTTCAGTATCTTGCTCTCTCTCTTCTTCTGGCACCCCTATAATTCTGATGTTAAAACACTTGAAGTTGTCCCAGAGGCTCCTTACACTATCTTCATATTTTTGGATTCTTTTTTCTTTTTGCTTTTCCAGTTGGGTGTTTTTTGCTTCTTCATATTTCAAATCTTTGACTTGATTCTTGCAATCCTCTAGTCTGCTCTTGGATCTCTGTATAATATTCTTTATTTCGGTCAGTGTGTGCTTAATTTCTAGCTAGTCCTTTTTCATATCCTTGAAGGTCTCACTAAATTTATCAGCGGTTTCTAGAAAATTCTTGAAAAACCTTATAACCGTGGTTTTGAACTCTATATCCAGTCATTTGCTTTCCTCCATTTTTGTCATTTATGACCTGTTTCTGTGTCTCCGTATTTTGGCTGCTTCCCTGCATTGATAGATTGGCTTTCTGTGCTAGGTGTCCAATAGGGTCCAGTGGCTCAGCCTCCCCAATTACCTGAGGTGGACACTCTTGTTGTACTGCATTTTGTCTTTGTGCACAGTCTTGTTGTAGCTAAGCCTTGATTGTTGTTGGTATCACTGAGAGGAATTGACCTCCAGGCCACTTGGCTGTGAGAATCAGCTGTGTTTATGGTGGGAGAACTTCTGTGCTGGAGACGCTCTTATGAGGCAAGACTTGCTTCAGTGGGGCTTTGGTGCTCACTGAGTCTGCCCCCTCAAGTGTGGACCTTATGGATCTGAGGAGTTGTAGTCTGGGTGGTCTTGTTCTGACCACTGGGTACACTGGCTCTTTGAACTCTAAGGCGATACTTTTTTAGCTTCTGCCTGAGGCTTCCCAGAATTTTATATGCAAAAGCCTCTGTGTGCAGCTTGGGTGGAGTGGGGTGTCCGGGAATCAACAGGGCGGAGCAAACAGCTATGGCTGATTCTCAGTCCTGCCCTAAGAGGCATCGGGTCTCAGTGTCCCTTGGCGAGCCACTCTGGAGATCATCCTGGTGCCAGATGGTGCCAGACAGTCCAGCTTCTCCCCGTATGAGTCTGGGTCCCCAGAAATTCACCCAGAACTGGAGTTCAGAGCCGTCTGGAGCTTGTACATCCCTCTGGTATGGAAAAGACAACCGCATCCTCAGCTGTGAGCCCCTTTGTGCGCACCTCCGTACCTCTGCACTTTACTTCTGCACCTATTCTGAGTCTTAGTCTCTTTCTAGTTGTAGAATTTCCACTCAGCCAGCCTTCCTGTGGGCCTGGGTGGTGTCCGTTTTTTCTTTTCATTGTGTTTTTGAAATGGTTGTGCGAGGCAGCATTTCCCGTGTTCACCTATGCTGCCATCTTGGTTCTCCTTAAACTTTTTAATTGGGTAATAATTATGCCCATCTCATAGGGTTGCTACATTAGCCATGGCTACCTGTAATTGAAAACCTACCGTGTGTGAGGACCTTTGCATACATACCAAGCTAAGCTTAAATGTCATGCTGCAAAGCACACTGCATTACAATGCGTGACTTACATGGATACAGGCTCCACCTCAGGTTAGTGAAACCTCAAATCTGAAGCTTCTTCCCTTGTCCCCAGTTTCCTTGAGAAGTTCTAATTAATGTCGATTGTCCAGGACTGATTATGAATATGCCTCTTTCACTTTCACAAATGTCCTGGTTTGGACAATAAACTATATGGTTGCCCAACTTGCTCCACAAAGCTTCTCTGAGAAGTAGACTCTGCCTTTCTCTAAAGGGATATTTGCCTGGAGAATTTGGCTGGAGAGCCATAGGTGGTCAGGCAAATTGCCTTGGTTTGGTAAATAAATTGAGCATTTTGATTTATTGATGGAATTTGGGGCCAGTTAGGAAGAAAAACAGGAAGAAAACACAGTCTCCTCTTCTTTATTTTTGCAAGTTTTACCAAAAATGCATCTATAATCCCCTGGCCTTTCTGCAAATTACTGTGGAACTTAGAGAGCTGTTTTATGATGGTTTGGGGGTTGTCCACCCTTAACCAAAATGTTCTCTGTCTGTGACAGTTCATAGATGAGGCCACACAGCCTGGGTAGTATGTAGGGTGGAAAGTTTAGAATATTTTTCTATAGACCTTTACATATTTTTACGTTTGGAGCTCCAATCCCTTAATAATAAGAAAGTATTGGCATTGAATAGAGAAGCATAAAGCAACAACAACAATAATAACAGAAGAATCACAGAGAAACAAAACAAAACAAGCAACAACAAACGAGTATAAACAAAACCTGCCCTATTTTGAAGTCATCCTGGAAAACCATTCTTGGAAGAAAAAACATGTCCATACTGAAAAGGCTCAAGGAAAACAGCTGAGATTGCATGAACATTGACGACTTTGTAGTCATCACCTTGTTCATCAACTAAATTTGCACTTCTCTCAGAACGCAAAGGTAAGCAAATCCTTACTGACACCTCCCCCACACTCACACAAAGCAGATTTCCAACAATCTGATATATATATATATGTATGTGTGTGTGTGTGTGTGTGTATATATATATATATATATATATTCAAATAAAAGAGTAATATGAAAATTGACCCTTACTCTGAGACACCTAAGCCATGCCACCAGCCAAGCCATGCCCACCAGTCAATCAGAGAAGCTGTATGCAAATTAACCCAGCCAAGATGGCGGCCAGCAGCCACGGAGCTACAGCAAACAGGAGGTTTCTGTTGTACCAGTGCCTGCCTAGCCCAGCTGGGCCTCTGCTCAAGGCAACAATGTTTCAATTATAGAAGCCACCGAGCTGAAGCAAACAGGAGGCTTCCTTGCCTGCCTAGGTCTCCTCTCAAGACAACAAAGTTTCAATTATAGAAGATAAACAAACCCCAGAAACCAGATTTCAACCAGCCTCACTGGGATGTTGGGTCAATGGGAGCTGTGATCAGCCTGAAAATGGCCCTTAGCCCCTCACCCATGCTGGCCACACCCCCATGGGGTGAGGGTTCCCACTGGGGGGCTTGGCCAGCCTGCAAACAGCCATCAGCCCCTCACCTAGGCTGGCCAGGCATGCCAGCAGGTGGACATCCCCTGAGGGGTCCCAGACTATGAGAGGGCACAGGCCGGGCTGAGGGACCCCCCGAGTGCACAAATTTTTGTGCATTGGGCCCCTAGTGTGTGTGTGTGTGTGTGTGTGTGTGTGTGTATTTTTTTTTTCCAGAGAGAAAGGAAGAGGGGGACAGAGATAGAAACATTAATGATGAGAGATAATCATTGGTTGGCTGCCTCTTGTATGCCCCTCACTACAGACTGAGCCTGCAACCAAGGCATGTGGCTTGATTGGGAATAGAATCTTAACCTCCTTGATGCTCAACCACTGAGCCAGGCCTGTCAGGCTCCAATTCTTGATCTACGACCTTAGACAAGTCATTCTCCATCTGTCTGCCTCAGGAGCTATTCTGTAAATGGGAAGACTAAACAAGTTGATTTCCAAGACCTTTCATGCTCTAAGTCACCACAACTCTAGTATTTATATTAACTTCTACCTTTTATTTGGCCAAGTCACTACTTAACATCATTGCAATGGAAATCTGTCAAAATAAACAAGTTAATAACTGATTAGGTTATTCTGCTCATTGCTGCCAGCCTTGAAGTTATTGATCTTCCATTCTCATATTCTTTGTGCTCTTGAGGGATTGTGTTACTTACATCATAGTATCTCAAATGCCCGGCTTCAAAATGTATTCAATGATTGCTTGTTGAACAGATGAAAGAATGAAAAAATTTTATCACTACATGGAAACCTGAAATCTTGCTTTAAGTCGTAACATCTCTTAATGATATGTATGAAACAATAGCCATCGTCTCAAATCCTTTGGTAAAATTAGGTGGGGGGAGGGGGAGAAACAAGATAGGAATATAATCATTTTTGTATTAATTGCTGTGCTTTATTTTAATGTGTTATTTTCAGGAACAAAAATCTGATTTATTTATGCATTATATACTTTATGACTCAGGTAGGAAACCAAACCTGTTGGCTCCTTTGGCCTAATCTAAGCACAGTTGAAATGGAAGCCTGATGCTAAGGATACATATATAAATAATTCTACTCCCTTGCTGTCTTCGGGCACTGTTGTCTGAAAAACACTGAGGGTGAAAGTCCTTAGTTGGCACTAAAGGATTTTACTCATTTTACTGAAAATAAGGTGCTGGGGGGCAAGTAATTGAAATGCTGCTATAGATTCTAAAATACAATAAATAAAACTTCTAGGGAAAAAAATCTTCACTTTCTAAACTACTTGTGTCCAAGTTAACCCTTTGATCACTGAGGTGTCCTCCTCCCATTGTTCAGGAAAAACTCTACGGTAGGTTTTCACACTGGTGACCTCTTTTTACACTGTTTGGATCAACTGTAACTGTAACCAACTCACATTGCACGTTTAGTCTCTCTTTAAAAATTTTGCATGTCTTAACAAACATGCTTTGGCGACCTTCAGGCTTTTTCACAAATGATTGTGGAGGCAACAAAACTGCTTTGGTGGTTATCAGGCCGCCTGTCCTTACACTGGGATGTTCTCACTGTGCAGCACCTCATAGGTCAGCCCAAGTGACCTGGACAGAGAGAAAGAGCGGTCAGAAAGGATGTTTATCATCTTCTCTTGCTTGAGAGAACTGAGTAAAACCTCAAAGAATAAACGGAAAGTCACGAGTTTAAACATTTTGATGTACAATTATAAGCCAATATCAGTGCTAATCCATATGTTGACAAGAGATTGAGAGTGTCTGACTGCATGTGACTGAGTAGAATTAAGGAGACTGCTCCCTCCTTCCATCTTTCTCCTCACCTCCCCCTGAAAACTCCCCAATATCTTCAGGAGGGCTAAGTAAACACCATGAGCCTATGGGTGAGGCAAGTCCTAGGAGCACCTCCTACACCAGTTGCAGCGGGGAGGCGTTTGGGGATGTGCAAGTTGAGATTTGTGGATAATTAAATTGGAGAAAAGATCCAAATGGATTGTCAAAACAAGGAGGGCCTGGGGCTCATGTGAGGAATCAGATAACAGAATCAAAGTGTGGGAGAGACTGTGAGGCTGAGCGAGGACAGCAGGAGGAAGGAACTTGTGGAGGAGGTTCTCTGGGTGACTGTCAGAGGCAGGGCACAATGGAGGCTGGCTGGGCTCTTCCATGGCCCCTGTGATGGAGTGTGTGTGGGTTGGAGCCATTGGAAGGCTTGGGGATGAAGCCAACCCATGATCTTTTCCCCTTAGTTCTTTTCAATTGTTTACTTTTACTTCCTTACCCTGCGCCCTTCCCACACCCTTTCCTCTCCCCACTAGAACTCTGATCTAATTTAGGTTTTCTAGTATAACAGACCTGATGGTCTTACTGTGCCTAAGGCCCAGTATCAGTGCATCCTGTGCTTGAGGAATGGAGGGTGTAGGTGGGGGGAGATGGACAATACCATTGTAGCTAAGGCTCGTTTCTAAAAGAGCTCTTCTCCTTGGATCCCCGAGGTCCACGTTGAACACCCCCAAGTCCCTGAGTTGCTAAACATCCTGGTGGTAATGTTCTTCCAGAGGCCGAGTGTGATGTGGCAGACCACTCACAGGGCGTCCAGCCCAGATCTTCTGGCTTCAAGTGCAAAGTTCTGTCCCCAACACTGTACCGGAAATCTTGACTAGGCATGTGTGCTGACACACTCAGGCACCCAGGAGCAACAGAAGATGGAGAGTCCCTTTCTTTAAGCAAAATATTACATACTAAGTGAGATGGCACCAACATCCAGTGCAATGAGAGAACAACACAAATGCTGCACAAACCTTACAAGGTCACCTGAATGTGATCTGGCCTATAGGTGTTGGGAAAAATCCAGAGGGTCAGGGCGGGAGGGTGTGGGAGATGCTCATCTTTGGAGCCAAGATAAAGACTCCAGGAGAAAGTTCCACATGCAAATGATAATGATAAAATAATCATCATATGGATAATAATATAACTATTTTGAGAGTCTAGTATATGTTAGGAATTGTACTAGGTGCTTTACTTTGGATTGTTTTAATCCTCACACAAATTCATGAGGTGGAAGTTTTTAGTCACATTGTATAGATGACATTGAAGCTCAGATGATGATTCTGACCAATGTCACATAGGCGGTACTAGGTAGAGCAGAGGATTTGTCCCAAATTTGCTTGTTACTGATACTCCTGATGCTTTTTCCTTTGTATTACAGTGTCTCAAACTGGCAATGAAATCTTAGTCCAAACTCCTTCATTGAATAAAGTGAAAGCAAGTTAGTCTTTCAACTGGGCCAGCCTTCTGAATTTCAAGTTATTTGCTTTGCTTCCTCAGTTCATTTATTTAAAAAAAAACATGGCCACAAAGCAGCCCACAAGTAGAATTCTTAACCAGAAAGTAAATTGAAGACAGGAGTCTCTGGAATGTCTTTGTGTGTCTTATTTCCAACTCCTTTACTGGGCTGAAAATAACCTATTAAACCATGTGGTCAGAATAAATTGACAGAAATATTTATTCTTTTAATTTCCATTCTAAATCTTTCATCATTCTTATTGACTTGTTTACTTAAGAATCTAAGTTTAATTACTAAGTGACATAGTCATTATTAATTCCATTTGTTTTTGTAAAAGAAAGCACTTCTTCAACGGGAACCTAAGCTTCCCGTGCCCAGCAGTTGGCTGCCTCCATTTGAGCTGCAGAAGATTTTGCTTTTCCAGGGAGAGCGTCTGCACACAGCAGCAGGGGCACCTTTGCTCTGAGTCAGCCTTGGGGCTTCCACAGCTGACCTTGTTCAGTTTGCTCTGACTAGCAAGGGTTTTGTGATGCTGCTTTTGAAGATGTCATCGAAGTATGAAAGTCGTGGGGACAATGTGTGCAGTATGTGTGTCTAAGAAAAATGGTGAGAATGGTGTGTGATCTGAGTATGTGTGTGAGTGTGCATGAGAGAGAGAGAGAGAGAGAGAGAGAGAGAGAGAGAGAGAGAGAGAGAGAGAGAGAGAGAGAGAGAAAGATTCCATGGCTTGCTTTCTTTGGAGGTGATGCTTGTCTGGACCCAGATTTTATCTTCATATATGGCACTCACTCATCTACTTCTTCTGCAAATCCTTTAGAATGTTTGCATCTTCCAACTCTGCTTACTGCATATTCCCAGACACATAGTCCACAGCAGGAGATGGCCTCCCGGAGTCAGTAAAGTTAGATGTCTTTTATGTCTTTTTCACAGGGCTTCAGACTCATCAGCTGAAAATGTCGATTTCCTCTTAAACCAAACAGAAGGCTGCAGGACATAGCCAATATTTCTCTGATTTTTTTACATCACCATCTCTAAGGCTATAGATTTAAGGGTACATGATCATCTTTCTTTTTTTAAATTTTTTGTTAATCCTCACCCGAGGATATTTTTCCATTGATTTTTAGAGAGAGTGGAAGGGAGGGGGAGAGACAGAGAGAGAAATATCGACGTAAAGGAGACCTATCAATTGGTTGCCTCCAGCACACACCCTGGCCAGGGCTGAGGATTGAGCCTGTAACCTTGATCAGAATCAAACCCAGGACTCTTGAGTCTGTGGGCTGATGCTTTATCCACTAAGCCAACGCAGCTAGGACTCATCTTTCCAAAGTAAGTGTGACTTAGGTGTCGCAAAAGTTTTTCCAATGTAAAACCAGAGATGTCTAACTTCCCAGCCTGACCTAAAAGAGTCTTATCATTATTCTTTACTCACTCCAACAGCTGAGCCAACTTCCCATTTTAGAGTCTGTTATTTTAAGAACTCCCACTTCTTGCTGCCTGATTCTATACCAGTTTAGTTTCTTTAGGAGCATGATTCTCCTCCTTCGTCTCCCAGTAAATACAACACCTTCTGTTTATTTTAAATATTTTGTAACATCCCCTTTATTATTCTGTGATTAAATCTGTACAAAGTTTAAGGTACCTATCATATAATCAAGAAAATATATCCTGTCCTACCAGCATAGTTGAGAAATAAAAAGAAAATACTTTACAATGTAAAGATGAACGACTTGGCAGAATTTAGACCATCAGATAGAATTGTCATGAAGGTGACAACTACAAATACAGACTAATGAAGGAGTATTGTGTTGACAACTCATGCCCCAAAGTGCCACTGTCATTGGTAACATGGTTTTCTGAAAAGGTGAACAAATCTTGAAAGAGTTTCAAATTCTTCCCTCAATGTAAACAATAGGAAATTGTGTATGTATTAAAACTGGACAAAAATTAAAAATACTTCGTGTGTATGTAAAATGGAGTTAGGCTCTAGGTTCAAATAATCCTATATAATAAAAGGGTAATATGCAAATCAACCGGACCGCGGAACTATTGGTCTCTATGACACAAACTGACCACCAGGGGGCAGACACTCAATGCAGGAGCTGCCTCTGGTGGTCAATGTGCTCCCACAGGGGGAGCACCACTCAGCTGGGCTCATGGCTGGCGAGCACAGCAGTGGTGGCAGTAACTTGGTGGGGAGTGGGTCTAAGCCTTTAGTTGGATATCCCCTTTGGATTCCTGGACTGTGAAAAGACACAGGCTGGACTGAGGACACCCCCCCGCCCCCCACCCAGTGCAAAAATGTTGTGCATGGGGCCTCTAGTATTAAATAAGTTGTCATCTACTTGGAATCCCAGTGGATCATTGAAAAGTTGTTCAGGATGAGGAAAGATTCTTGCTCATGCAAGCTTATCTCACAAACTCTAGCCTCCTCACTTTCCTTACATTAAGTGCCAGGTTCCACTACCAATGACTTAAACAACAAAAACATCCTTACAACTTTCCAAAAGGCACCCATTGAGAAACAGCTGGAGGTCAACTCAAAGTGATTAAGCTTGAAGGGGGTTTTGTTTAAAGAAAACCTAGCTGATCATAATAAGCAGGAGGAATTGGAGGGAATTCAGTTCTCTCTGCGAGAGAATCAACCTCCAGCTAGCAGCAAGATGGTTGCTGTAGTTCTGGGATGCTCACCCACACAGAACCTCATCCATTGGTAGAGAAATACCTTATGTTCTGGTGGCTCTTTATAATGAAGAAGCTAACTATCCCAGAAACCCTGGGACATATCCCTTTAGGCCTCATTGGACCAAGTTGTAGTCTTACAACTCCTAAACCAATCAGTAGAGTTTCTCTAACCTATCAGCCCCGCTCCTGGAACTGGGAGTGGGGTTAGCTTTTTTGGAAGTAGAGAAGTGAAGGGAGAATGTGTAGATATGTGAATAAAAATTAGGGAGGAAGGAAGAAATGAAATCTGGGTAATAAATCAAAAATGTCTCCCGCACATTTGCAAGGTTGAGAATTTATTTTATTCAGGGAGATTCCCAGTTTGTTTATGCTTGAATGACCACCTGGGCCAGAGGTTACACTAGGTGGTATGTGATGGATTCCTAAGGCATAGTTGGAGTAGCTGAGAGTGGGATTTGGGAGCCCCAGAAAGGAGGAGGCGGGCACCACAAGTCCTGACGAGCTGCCTCGTTAAAGGATCAAAGCTCTGAAAGCTCGCTCCCTCTGCCAAAGCTCTTGCAGCTTGTGACAGGAACCCAGTGAAAGATGGGTGTGAGTGGAAACTGAAAGAGACCCCTTGATAATTTCCTGGGGAAACTCACCTGTTTGGCAATGAATCTGCTCTGCAAGTTTTCTGTCCTGCATCCACATGTCCTAGTCAACCCCACACTCCCAGGGAAACATGATGGTTGTGAAATTGGAAAGCAACTTTTGGCATATGCAGGCAACTCAAGTTCAAAATGAGAGGTTATAGAGTACTGCTTGGCACCCGTATCACCCTTTTGGATGCCTTCCTCCCCTTTGCCCTACTCTCAGGCACATCTCTAGTCCTGACATTCTACCTACATATGGTACTGTCTCAAACCCAGCTCATCACTACTTTTACTGCCTTTGTATCTCTTACTCTCCTCTGCATCCCCACCTCTCAACATCTGCCTTCAGCCTTTCCCTCCACTTCCTCCTGCTTGTCACAATCAGCTAGGTTTTCCTGAAATAAAACTCTTATTCCCTCTGCTCAAACACTTTCAGCACGTGTGTCCATTGCCTACTGAATTGCATACAAATTCTCATCTTGGTTGTCCACATTCTGGGACAAACCCACAGAACTCTAAGTGCTGGTTAGCATTTTGGCAAACACGTATTGCTCTGCACTAAGCATTGGACAAGGTGTGAGAACTGTTGAACAGAATTTTTCATCCCTCCCTTTCTTATATTTTTCAAGCCAAGTATTTTCCATCCAGCAACATGTGTGAACAATGGACACTTCATGACAAACTTAGGTTGTGTTTCTCTCGTCACATGTACTAATATTAAGGTCATTCTAGTCCACTGATATTCCAGCACTCTGTACAGTACTGTGATTTAGTCATCATTTAATTTCCTCACCTCCCTTAGATGATCGTATTGCCTTTGTAGTCAGAGGTGTATATTCTTTGAGTATCTCCCGCAGTTCTGGAACTATTACAGTGTGTACCACCCTTTGGGTCTCTGCCCCGTTGAAAGCAGAAGAAACTGACAATCCTCATGGTGACTGAGTAATTTTCAATAAATCACTTTTTAACATTGATGTAGAGTCTCCAATGCTTAACTTCTTTTTTGGGGGGGGAGGGGGGCCTTTCATATGATTTTTTTTTCTCGTTGCAGATTTGGAACCCATAATGTTACTAGTCTTAACAACTGTTAATATTTTGCTATGTATCCTTCAAGTCTTTGATCCTGATTAAAGTTTATAGTTCAGAAATTGCATAAAGAATAAAATTTTTTTTACTTTTCTTTTTTTCTTTTTAATCATCACCCATTGATTTTTAGAGAGAGTAAAAGAGTGAGGGAAAGACAAAGAGAAATATCAATGTGAGAGAGACCACCAATTGGTTGCCTTCTGCACATGTCCTGACCAGGGCCCGGGCCAGGGAGGAGCCTACTACCCAACCAAAATTGAACTCGAGATACTTCAGTCCACAGGCCCATGCTCTATCCACTGAGCCAAACTGGCTAGGGCTTTACCTTGCTTTCTTTACTTGACATTTTATCATCTTTTTCTGTCAGGAATATTTCCCAGGAGTATTTTACTCACTGTCCTTTTTGCTACCATAAACAACAGTGTAATGAACATCTTTGTGTACAAATCTTTCTTACCCTTGTGGGTGTTTCCTAAAGATATCACTCCAGATTGCAATAGCTAGGGCAAAAGGGTATAAGCGCTTTATGATTCTAAATTTCTCCCTTGGCTTTGCTTTTAAATATATATTTAAAGGGAATGCATGAGTGAAGGCAACTGCTTAGCAGAGATCTGAGGGGGAGTCTTCAAATTCTGCCATCCAGGACTAATTTATTTCATGACTATGTTAATGTTTGCCTTTGCCTTCTTCTCAGTTTCAGGAAAAAATGCGTTGTTGAAATCGGATTCAGAGCCAACCTCTCCCTCTCACTTATAAAGTATGCTTTCTTGATGTGAAAGGCTGAGAACTTTAAATCTCTCTCTGGGAAAACATGCAATGAAATTGGAGATGGTGGGACCCCAGACCCAGAGTCATCTTTGAATGGATGTGTTTTCCCAGTGCATTGGGGGACTGAAACCCCAAAACAAAATAAAATCAAGACTAATCCCACACAGTTCCGTTTCTTAGCAATAAGGACCTCATTTCTCTACTCCTGGGGTAGATATGTGCAGATGCAAAACACAGACAGACTCTCCTTGCCCTGAGTTATAAAACTATGATTTCTGTTGAAGGTCATTTTTCTTAGCGGGGGGCGGGGGTGAGAGATGTTGGGGGGGAAGACTGGGGCTTGGCAGAGAGGCCACTGAGGTTGGTGCATCTCTGCCAGGAACCTTCCATATGGGCAGCCTGGGAGAGCTTCCACCTCACCTCAAAGCAGGTCATGGTCCTGGTTACTGAGGGAGGAAGAAGGAGGAAGGTCAGAGTTGGAATAAAATGAAAGAGAGAAGGTTATTTTCTAAATCTTTTGAATTTGAAAGCTAGAACACTTCTAAACAAATTTTTTAAAAATTAATAAAAAGCAATTGGACCCTTGATGTGGGTATCTTAGTCTACACAATGCCCCACACAGAACCTCTCAATTCTAAAAATGGGCTGTTTGATGGAGAGAATGAGCACCATTCAAGATTTGTGGGAAGAGCCGGGCAGCTTGGTAACCTCGCTCAAGCTAAGCATCTTCAACTAACTAAGGAGCAAGAGTAGGAAAGAAGCTTCCTTCCCCACCCACCACTGGGCAGGGCACTTGATGGGAAGGAAGGGTCTGATGGCAGTGATGATCCTTTTATCCTGTCAGAAGTCTTGAGAAAGGCCATGCCAGAGTCCCCTGGTTCTGTTCTAGCGTTAGACTTTGATATGCTTTTATATCCCACACATCTATTGTTGATGGTCCCACAAACACCACAAATTAAACATGTCCAAAGCTGAACTTTGCTCTTAGGATGGCTTCTCCTCTTGTCCTTTGCCTCAGTTATTGGCTTTATGGAGCATCTCTTTAACCAACCCAGAAGCCGCTGCCTACCTCCTCCCTTCTGCCAGCAGCTTGTCCATACTCTCTGCCCAATATCCTTGTCTCCTCCTCCACCCAGTCACCCAAATCTAATCTGGGTGATTTTTTGCTCTTGTTAAATCCTCTAGTTGCTTTCCCTTTCCCAGTCTCATTCTTGCCTTTCTTGCCCTATTCTTGATCCTGCCCTCACTCTCCCACACCAGAGCCAGAATGACCGCCCTGGACAATCTTATCAGGCTCCTCCTCTGCTTAAAGCATTTTAAAGGTTTCCCGATGGTTCCAGGATGACGGTCAAGCCTCTTGGCACAGCCCTCCCTTGGTCTCTCAGGTCTTCTACATTCCACCTCACTTTCTATACTTTGCACATAATATATTCTTCAAATATATCAGACTATTTGAAATATACATCCTTTAAAACAAGTTCTTCCTGCTTCTTCTTGGAATGCCCTTCTTTCATACACATTTACTCAAATCCACTGCCACACTCATCCAAAATGTCAATGGCATGCTCTCACTGATCGCAAAGCAGCCTAGGCATCAACTTGTGTTGTAATGATTGGTCTCCATGTCTAATATGTGAACTCCTTGAGGACAGAAAGCATCTCTTCTCCATCTGCATCTCCCAGGAGCCTTACATGGTCCTAGGCATGTAATACATACTTCGTATGTGGAATGAAAGAATAAATAACATAAACAGTGGAGAAGATTTCAGTATTCTGGGCTGGCTCTCTGTGTAAACTACAGTAGTTGGGCTTTAATTTATCTGTAGGAGAATAGACTGTCTACCTGTTTTATAGATGTTTAAAAGCTGAGAATAGTGTGTATAGGTATGTTTATAAGTATGTATGTAGGCATGTGTTTGTATGTGTGTACACATGCACATGTGTGAATATGTCTTAGTCTGGGTTGATTATGGGCATCATCACCTGGGGGATATTCTTATGTTAGGGTATTTAGGAAATAGAAATCAATGTTCCATGCGAAGTGTACTCCCTATGGAACTGTGACATATTCTAGGAAGTGCAATCACATTTACATATAGTAGATGCAGAATGAAGAATCTATGAATGTGGTACCAATTCAAAGCTTCTTTATAAGGGGTCTTGCCTATTATATAATTGATAATTAGGCTCCCAAGGTGACTTTCTAAAATTGTATATTTAACAATTCAATTAGTCATTCCCAAGTACAGCATTCTAATTGATTATTTTTCAGTATCTGTTGATAATCAAGATAATGGATGTTTTTGTGGAGTAAATTGGCTTCCTCACTTCATATCTGTTCCTTGATGTCATTGCCCAGCAAATAAATGGTGAAGGGTGTCGCTATAAATAGCCTGATGTCTGGCAGAGGAAAAAATAGCTGTGTTTCCTGACAGTGCAGATTTCACACAGTTTTAATTACCACAAACGTTCACTTCTATCTCTGAGAGCTGGGCAGGAAACTGGGAATAACCGAACATTTGTAGCTGTGGCTGAAGTGACAAGCCTGGGATGTGGCCCCATGCCCATGTGGCCAGAGTCCCTGCAACATCCTCTGGGAACTCAATGTCTACAAGGTGAATGTGGACCCACTGCAAATCAAGTAGATATAACTGGGAACATATTCTTGCTATTTCTGTTATCACAACTTTGCAGAAAAGGAGAGACACCTGTCTCCCTAAAATAAACATCTTAAATCTCAAAACAAAATAAAAGCCCAGGGTGTTGAAATGCTACTATTCAGGTGGACACCTACACACATGGATGGTTCACAATCTAGTCAGTGTTAGAGGAATAATAGGGCTAAGGTTACCTGAAGATATTCTCTGGATGCTAGACTTTGTTTTCCTGCACTAAGCATTCAGAGCTTTCTCTAGGTGGCCAGGATCTTCTTCCCATTTCCTCCACAATCACCTGTCCTCCCTTGGAGCTTTCCCACTTTGGCACATTACCTGACCTGCCTCTTCTTTTCCCTGAACTCTGGACACTCCCTGGCTCTCCTGAAATCCCATTTCAACATGAGAATGGTGTGAAAATGGATTTGTTCCAACACTAGGGATCCTATTCAAGGACTTTGGTTGATCTTGAATTTGGGTGAGAAATCTCTGGCTCAGACCCAGAAATCTCTACAATACTTTGTAGTAATGGAAAAAGCATGCACTGGCATGGGCATTTGTAGTTAGTGCCAAAGTTTCTTCTGCTTATTCCCACGTGAGGGTAAATCCCACTGGGTTTAGACTCAATAAAATTGGAAACTATAGTATCTTCTAATTACTCAGAGGAGCTTTAAGTTTTCAATAGGTGGTGGAGAAGGGACACTCTTCACTTCCCATAGTGATAAAGATATAATTTTTTACAAAGGGTAGGAGGAGGTATGTCTCCAAGGCTTAGAAAAGGCCCAGTTTGGTTTGGCAAGGATCAAAGGATCCAGACAGTGTTACAACTCCATAGAATGAGGGGCAGTGGCCCTTCTCACCTATCACAGGATAAGCATATAATGCATATTAATTGATTGAACAAATGAATGTCCAAAACTAAATGAATGGCTCAAAAGGGTGCAGGCAGATTGAAAATCAACATTACTGCCCAGCCGGCATGACTCAGTGGTTGAGCGTTAACCTATGAATCAGGAGGTCATGGTTCAATTCCTGGTCAGGGCACATGCCTGGGTTGCAGACTTGATACCCAGCAGAGGGTGTGCAGGAGGCAGCTGATCCCTTATTCTCTTTCATCATTGATGTTTCTATCTCTCTCTCCCTCTCCCTTCCTCTCTGAAATCAATAAAAAAAATTTTTAAAAAATCAACATTACTTAAAATTTAATTGGAAGTACGTTTAATAAAATCATGCAGTGTCCTGGCAGCCAAAGGCCACACCATGATAGCATGTTTCAGTATCAAAGAGATATCTATGCTAAGGAAAGTGCTCAATAGTCCTGCTCAGCTCTGTGTTTATCAAGAAGCTTACATGTCATGGTTAACATGTTGTAGCAGACATGTTCGAAGTGGTCCAAGAGGAAAATCCTAAGGCTATGCTGGTGGAAGTTACAGTTCAGTATAAAGAACTGTATAAAGAACTCAGTAGTCAAAGGGGTGGACCGTGTTCCTTATCAAATTGCCTTAGTCCTAAATTTCCTTTTCTCCCTGCCCTTCAAAAATGGAGCTGGGCCCTTTAAATATTTTCCTTTTGCCAACTAACAATGGACATGGATGTGAAGCTTTGTCCTGGAGAAGAGTGGAGAGACAGGGAGGAAGAAGAGCTTTACTTCCTGGTTTCAGTGTGTTTGCTAGGCAGGCTCCTTCCATGCACAGTTTCCCCAGCTCTGACCTCCTGCAGTGTGGTGACTTCCACAGCATTAGGCTTTTGCAGAATGCATGCCTTCTGCGGTACAGGGGGGCCAGCCGCAGCTGGTGGCACTCAGCCTCAGGTGGCTTTATAGTAAGGTGACCAGATTTTAATATTGGTAAAGTGAGACACCATTGACTGCTTGGTTGTCAAAAACCGTACATTCCCTTCCTGTTCTCCCAGCATTCCCTAGCTTGTCGTGCATTCTTTCCAAAAAACGGGACTTTTTTTAAAACGTCTGGTCATCTTACTTTGTAGCAAAGTAACTCTAGTGAAACACCTCCTCATGAATCCTAGAGGGCGGTTTTCCAACAAGTTTCACTGGCACGACACCAACGTGACTTCTCTTACAGCCTAGGAGCCCTGAACTCTCCAATAATATCTGCACTTCAGCCCTGGGCAACCCATGCTTAGGTGCTGTATCTCAGTTCTATGCTTACTGGCTGCTCCTTCTATCTGCTATTTCTATATTCTTTGGTGTTCACTTTACTTCTTACAAGCAAATCTCTCATTATGAATTCCTTATATTGGATTTTCTCTGTTCAAGTTACTCTGTGATTTTGCTTTGCTGATTGGATCCTGACTCATACACCCAGCATGGGGTCCTGAGAAATGGGTAGAATTTAGGTAAGCATAGAGGAAGGAGAATGAATACTCAAAGTAGAATGAATGCATTAAGCTCATATTTTCAAGGTTTAATTATTTTGTAAAAATGGGAAACTAGCAATAAATACACTTAATCTGATTATAAATTACTTGAGGCAAAGACTGTCTGATTCTTCCACAAGGCCTATAATCTTGTAGTGCTTGATGAGAAAAAAAACTCTCTGAACATGACTGCTCCATCCCAATCCTAACAGACCAGGGAAGAGAGACCAGTCCTCACTGCCTTATCTTGAAAATAATAGTAATATTGATAATAAAATACACTAGAAAATACTTTGAATAAAACGATATACCAAGCTTTGTATGAATGAGAAAAAACTCAACACCTCTACCAGACAGATATTATCACACCTTGAAGCTCAGAGAGCTTATGCAACTTGCTGACATTCACATAACTATTAAGTGGCCACGCCACTATTAGGTACTCGAGCTCCAGGACCCTTCTCTTGCTCACAACATGCTGCTCCTTCCAAATATGCTGCGAGTTGTGATTACATACCACAACAGTCAAGATCTCCTCCAGGACTCCAGGTGAACAAAAGATGGGGGTCTCTATACATTAAAGAAGGAAACTCTCTGTAAATTCAGATAACTTCCGTTGAAGGTGAGAAAAATGAAGGACTTCAAAATTCTCCTGTTTCAAATATTGGGAATTCAAAATGTTCTGTTTATTCACTAATATACTTGCTTTTGAGGAGTTGTATGTCCCTGGGTTTCTATACTTCTTACGTCCTTTTTAATCTCCATCCTTAAGGAGTTGTGGTTTTAAGTACTTGGGTCCCATCACAGAAATTCAGGGAGCAGTAGGCAGGGCCCTTGTTTGGAACAAAGGTTCTTTCTAGATCCCCTAAATGACCTTTTCTCATCACATTCATGACCTGCTCTTGACCACAGAGAGAAGTAATTGGGAACCCACGTTGGCCTATATCCAAGTTTTTCATTTCTACATAATGTGCTTTTATTCTGGAGAATTAGGAATCTAGGACCCATATTCTGCTACATGGATATTAATGCTCCACAGGACCCCACATTGGCTAATAATACTTTTAAAATGTTTTGACCTATAGAATCCTGCACAGATGGTTTCTTGTGCCTGGAATGTTTCTTTGTCCCCTTTTTCTCATCCTGCAAGACTATCTACTCAAATAAGATGCCTTTGTGAATGAGGGGAAGTGGCCCTTCCCACCTATCACAGGATAAGCATATAATGAATATTAATTGATTGAACAAATGAATGTCCTTTGCCTGCCTCTTGGAAGCCTTAGAGTTCCTGCTGTGCTCCCAGAACACAGGGCTACCATCTCTTTGCTAGAACGTGTTGTTACTCTGGGACTGACACATGCTTGCCTTCCCGCCAGATGAGGAACTTTTGGAAGGCAGATGGCGATCAAAAATCTATACTTTTATTCCCACAGTCTGATGTAGTCACTAGGGTTGAGTAGCTGCTCATTTTATGGCATAAATAAATAGATGAATAAGTGAATGGATTGGGGCCTCTCGAAATCCATACCAGATATGTGGACTTGGGCAAATCATGTCATCTCCTTTAACCTTGGGCTAATCATCTTTAAAATGAGTCAATGTCAATGGTTCCTTCCAATTCTGTCATAGATATGAAATTCAGTAACTATTTTTATCTGAATCCCTGAGATAAAAACTAAGAAACTAACAAATCCAAAGTTGTTTTTGTTATTATTTCAAGTATTTTAAACAACCTTAACTCCAGACCTCTCATGCAGAGAAGTTCTGTTTATCTCCCCTTAGGTTCAGATGCTAATAAAATTCCTCTGTCTATGGCAAAAGTCCACTGTATAGATAAGAGAAAAGACACATTAACTAGTTAAGCATCTTTGGGGTATCACATCATTGACCATAGTTCTGATACCAACCTGTCAGAGACAGGAAAGAAATTGACTCCTTTGATACTGTTATAAATACCTGTAACACAACTTTGCCACTCTCACTGAGAAGATTGTAGAGACCAGCTGCCTCTCTTGCTGCCCTTGTTTAAGAGTTGGTATAGAAAGCTTTAACCTATAAAATCCAATGAAAGCCCTCTCTTTTGTGTGTGCGTGAGATTCCCAAGCATAGGAGAACAGAGAAGAAATGTCTCTCCTAAGAGCTGTAGGTTTGAGATATTTGCATTCATGACCAAATTATAATTGTATAAGGCATGAAACTAGAAGGGAAGCTGCATTCCCAGGGAGATTGCTCTATATCATCATATCTAGAGCAGCCCTATTCTGCTATAAGTCCAAGGACCTGGGCACAATTGAATAACATCTCTGAAGATTTTCTTTCGATGAGAGAAGATCACCATTTTGGTTCCTTCCTTGTTTTGAGACCTGCAATGCATTATTTTCATCTTAACCTCATTGAACTATGAAATCATCCATTTCTGGGAAGCACAGGCTTCCTTTGTGCTTGATCAAGAAGTTAAATGTACAGTTCATATTACAATCCCATTATCCAGGAGGGGATGATCTGCTATTGAATTGGAGCCTGTGGTAATAGTCTCCTCTCTTTTTTTCCAGATGCCAAGCATAGCACCACTCCAGATTATTGGTTGATCAATGCCAAGGGAGGCAACGCCCCCATCTGGCCAGAGAGCAGAAGCAAGATGAAAATAGTGATAAAGAAATTAAGGTCTGTTTATTGACTTCTCTGAGATGAAGAAAAAGGATCAGAGAAATTGAGTAGCCAACCCCAAGTTACAAAGCTAATAAGTCTGATTCTAAAGTCTGTGCTTTTCTTTGTGTGTGTGTGTGTGTGGGGGGGTGAGGCGGGGAAGCAGGGGGGAATGGGGATGACCAATGAAATACAGACTACATTTAAAAAATAGAAAGTCCTAGATATTTTTCAAAGAAGAAAATGGAGGTGAAAGATGAATTGCTCACAGTCATAAACCAAAGTGGCAGTAGAGGCAGATTTAGGGCATGTCTCTCTGGCCTTACCACCGTGGTCTGTGTAGAGCAACCTCAGGGAAGCCTGGCACATATCTAGGGGAAGAGTACATGGCAAAGCTGCAGTTGATATCTAGCTTTGGCATTAATCAACTCTTTGACTGACTTATCAATATTTCGTCAATAAGAAACGCCTTATTACAGTACAGTACAGACAATGGCCACAATGTATTCATTTTATGACAAATAAGCGGAGATGATGTATGTTATCCTGGGTTCGATATATGTTATCATGGTTCAATAAACATTATGTCCCTTCTTCTTGGAATAGGGCCATTTAATTTTCAATGTTGTAATCATTTAAAAAACCAGTTCATGCACATGAAAAAAAAAAAGTAAAGATGCAGAAACTTAATGGAAAGAAATGGCCATTCTCCCCCTAAGTCCATTCCCAAGTATTAATTAGTTTTAACCTTTTCTTATTTCTGTCATTCTTAGTTAGCGGCATAATTCTAAATATTATAATCATAGTTCTATTTATTTATCCACTTGGTTGTTTTAAATGATAAATTTCTATTTCTTATTCCACCAGCTGTTAGCAGAGTCTCTTTACTCATGTGATAGCAGGAAAAAAATGTCACCCTCTGTCCCTCATCCACTTAATACTTTCCAAGCTCCAACATGGCAGCTCTACAGTGACTTTTACATTGTCCAGGTTTGCAGGATAAATACATTCTGTTACTATGATTAAGTCTTTAGTTTTTATCTATTGGGTGATTCTAGACATGAAAACCAACAAGTACTTGATCATATTAATATTATTCAGTGTTAGACCAAGGGATATATCTAGACCAATAAAAAGAAAAAAAATAGAATGCTTTATCCCTAATATGGTATGTTAAAAGAGATCCAAGTAATATATTCAGAGTAGTTCTTTTTTGTTTTACCTCATTAAATACCTCAAATCATTTCATATTTTAGTTTGCTTTATGTTTGATTCTTAAACTTGTAGTATGATTTTATATTTCTCATGGTGTTCCCATAGCATGTTTCTCAGTTATCAAAAAACCATTTGCTTTCATTACAATATCTGTAACAATATGCATATCTTAATCAATCATATTAATTGTTTAATGATCTCATTTGAGTCAATTGCATTTCCAACCAGCTGCTTTTCAGTCTGATGGAGATCTTATTTGCTTGATTATTTATTTATTTACTCCCAGACTAGTTTCACTGTTTCTTGAATCTCATATCTTTTTCTTTTCTTTAGTGTATATGCGCTTATTATTTTGCTGCAATGACTCAAAGACTTTATCTTCAGAAATAGTGAATGAAAAGTAACTTTCTGAGTTACAATGCCTTTATGCCCTAATATTTATTAAGGGTTTCTCCATTTGCCCCTAATGTTGCTGACAAGAAGTATGTTGATAATCTGATTATTATTATCTATTTTTTGTTAATATTTTTTTAAGTTTTCTCTCTTTCTCTCTCTCTCTCTCTCTCTCTCTCTCTCTCTCTCTCTATATATATATATATATATATATATATATATGCTTATCTTTTATTCTCAATAGGCAGAACTTTCTTAAGGATGTGTGCATTGAAATGTGGATTATGTTTCACTCATTCTGCTGCTTGATCTATCATGGTCCTTGAATGGTAATGCTTGGTAGTCTTCCACTCTGGAAAATTTTATTCTGTTATTTATTTGATAACTTTTTTTATTTCCTCTGTTCTTTTCTACCCTGGAACACCTACCCGTTGGATTGTGAATATCCTTAATGGGTCTTCCATGTTTGTTTGTTTTTTACATTTTTCTTTCATTTACCTGCTTTAATTTTTGTTCTCCTTTCTGGGAGATAGCCCTGATTTTAGTTTTCATACTTTATATTTTGTTGTTTATATATAACAAACAATTATGGTATTTTGGGGGGCAATTATGGTTGTTTATAAAATTCACCTAAGTGTTTCTTATTCTCCATGTGTTTTTCTTTTAGTGATTCCCATTTTACAATAATTTTAATATTATCTAAAATCTCCTTAAGAATAATCATGGTACTTTTGCATATTCTTTGTCCTGGATTAACTCTGCTTCTTCTTTTTGTTTTTAAATTAAATTTATTGGGGTGACGTTGGTCGACATGATCATATAGGTTTCAGGTCTCTGCTTCCTCTATTGGAGCTGACTCGTTCCCATTTCTTGTCTTGTTTCCTTCCCCGCTCCTGAAATGTAGGGCAAATCTCAGGCGTCCATTCATATTTATGAACGAAGAATTACTTGACTAGTACAGATAGCTGTTGTGAGTTTCCTCTGATCTCTGCTGCCTTGTTGGCTGAGCAAATCTTTCTCCCGAATGGAAGGACTGATGGTGACCTATGTGTGAGTGCATAAGTTTGTGTTGATTGGCAAGATTCAGGTTGGAATTTGCAAGCAGACGGCCTTGCTTGCTCCTTTCCACCTGCGCTCATCAGTGTGCCAAATCAAAAGGGTTTCACTCTGAGGCCAGCTCTAACACTTGGCACCTAGGACTTCCGTCAGCAAACGTCAGCTTCTTAGAATGGAGTGTTCTCTGCCTAGAGGCAAGTAACTGCAGGTTGCTGTGTATAGGGAGAGAGAATTGAGTAGTTCAACTATACCATGAAGAGTCTTTTATTAAATAGCATAGAAATGACTCATTAATTATTGGCTTTCCTTACCTATAGACTTCAAATCTGGAACCTGTGTAGGACTTTGTTAATACACAGCTTCCCCCCACTGCAAACTTTTCCTCCTTGGTTCCCATCATCCACTTTCTCCCCTCTAGGTTCCCATGCATTTGATTTAATGTAGTTGTCATCTTTTAGAGGTTGGTTAAATTTCCTGCATGCTGGTGTCCCTATTTCTCTTCTCTACATTTCCATGATTTTATGCACTGTTGTTTATTTCTTTTTTCATTTCAGTGGGAATTGGAAAGAAAGAGTTGGTAAATATATATGTTCAGGTCTTCATCATGAATCACAAACACCTACCAGTTGAACATACTATAAACTTTTGAAAGAATTATATGAAGTCTTTGGCACTTTCTCTAGTTTATCACAAGAAAAATTTAAATATAGCTTCTATTACTTAACCTCAAATTAATACTATACTTGGGTAAGACCTAAAATGTAATCCTGAAACCATTTACTAAGACCAATTTAAACCTCTGATTTAAAAAAAAAGCAGAAGATGAGGTATAGAAGACAAAGAACCCAGCACAAGTAAATAGTTCTCTCTCTCTCTCTCTCTCTCTCTCTCTCTCTCTCTCTCTCTCTTTCCCCTCACACAGTGGCTGACAGTACCCTCTAAACCAGTGGTTCTCAACCTTCTGGCCCTTTAATACTGTTCCTCATGTTGTGACCCAACCATAAAATCATTTTCGTTGCTACTTCATAACTGTAATGTTGTTACTGTTATGAATCATAATATAAATATCTGATATGCAGGATGGCCTTAGACGACCCCTTGTGAAAGGGTCGTTCGACCGCCAAAGGGGTCGTGACCCACAGGTTGAGAACCACTGCAAACCATGGCACATTAAGTCCAAATCCACTTCTTTTGCTGCACAGATTTGTAGTCTGACACGGCTATCCTTATCTTACTGGCAAAGGCCCATGGCAATTAAAATGACATCAGAAATCTTCTGATCTGCCATTGTATAATGGAAAATTCAGATTAAGGAAAGATTATGCTAATGAGGAAGAAGATCTTAAAGTGGGAAGAGCTGTTTGAAGACAGCTTGTTCCGTTCTCCGGCTGACATATACTTTCTGTCTGTAATATCCCGCCTAATGGTCTTTTTTTGATCATCTCTAGTAACGAGAAACTTGCAGCCTCCAGAGGCAACATTTTTTATCTGTACACGGTGCTGTTAAAAGGCCTTTAAACGTAACCCTGATCTAGCTCCATGTACCTCCCAGTGTGTTCACCAGCTGTGCTCTCTGCAATGGATAGCACAAATCGGAGCAAGCGTCATATGGAAGAGGAGTTTGATATTTCGTACGTTTAACAAGACAGGTAAGAAAGAGATTTATTAAATGTCAGAGACTGTTGTCACTTCCCTGTCTAAGGATGCTGGCATTCCTCAAGCGGCCTTTACAAAGAGCAAGCCTGTGTTAAGCGAAAGCTTTAAAAATAATTCCATTACCCACTTTACAAAGACAGAGTGACAGCCGATCATTAGAAGAAGCAAGTCTTCACGGATGATGCACAACTTGCAAAGACTGTGATTTCACCCATTATCAAGGGAAACAGACAATCACTTCCCACCAGGATTAGCTGCCTTTGCTGGTGGCTTATATCATTCCTTGGGCTTTGGTGTAGAAATGAGATTCATTGCACGTCTCCCTCGCACTGTTAAAGAAAGTCTATGAACACAGAGAATTTGGTTGTCGGCAAATACCTGAAACTTCCACCACCGCGGATTGTCTGTAAAGAGAGGAGTAGAACGTGCAGGAGCATGGGTAGCCGACGCTGTGGGTCCTGAAGCAAATGTGCCTGGAAAGCTGCGTGTCTGTCTGAGTGCTTCCCTCCCCAGGAGTCCACCTGAAATGCCTAAGCAAGGTCCGCAGACCACAGAGCGGAGAGGTCCTTAGTCATCACCTCCAATCCCCTCATCAAATAGATAGGAAGACAGCTGGGGGGCTGAGGAGTCAGTGGCAGAGAAAATACTAAAATCTGAGACTTTTCCTGGTCCAGAATTTTTTTCTCTATCCTTTACTCTACTGTATGGCCTATGGTTCTTTGTGACCCGGCCCCAGCCCCCATCTGAGCTCCTCTTCTGGAGCTGTCTCCCTTGCTCCTCCTGCTCTGGCTACATGGCATTTTGCTATCCTTAAAACACATGGAGAAGACTCCCTTCTCAGGTCATGGCACTTTCTATCAGTCCACCAGGCATACTCTTTCCCCTCATAGCTGCATGGACCTCTTTAGGTCTCTGTCCATATGTACCCCCCTCAAGGAGGCCTTCCCTAATCATTGTGTCTAAAATAAGACTCCCTGTCACTCTCGGGTTCCTTCTCCAATTTATTTTTTTCCACAGCATTTACTGGTATCCTGACATATTCAATATCAAGATATGTTTGGTAGGTATGTAGATATATCTTTTTCCAATAAATGTAAGTTCTAAGAAGATGGGGATTTTGTGAGTTTATATACTACTATGTTCCCAGCATCTAGTGGGTGTAAGTTAATATTTCTGAAGACCTCATTAAATAACACCTTTGGAAGTGTTCGATGCTATTTACAAGGTGAATCAATTAATAGTTCAGGTGGCACAAGACACCCCTCCAACTGCTGAGAGCTTAATTCATAATTTCATCCTACCAAAGGCAGTATGAGATTGTTTTCAATTTCTAGTTCAACTCAAATATTCACAAAGTTCAATACACTGAACAAATGTTTATTAACTTAACTAGTAGATACGGTAGCTTATTTTAAAGGCACACTTTTATAGAAGAAGCACTGAGGTCTGGATGTTGCAGACCCTGAATGCAAATCCCCACTCTACCATCAGCTGGATCAGTGTAGGCAAGTCTCCTACACCATCACTATCTTCAGTTAATCACCAAGTAATCAATAATGAAGGGAAAACAGATCAGTTCTAAGAGACCTTCCAACTCCGATGTCCTAGAATATCATAAAATATTCTCTTAAGTTACTTTCTTCTTGTAACTGGTTAGTATTAATTGATTTTAGAAGTACCACTGCACTTGCAGGCCTTTAGAAAATTTTTTTTTACCACAGCAATGGCCAAGGGCTTTTCAAGCAGCCAACATGCCAAGCCACAATTAGACTCCATTTATCTGCAGGTCCATTTCCCAGCAATCTGACTCACTCAGGACCTTTTGATCCTGAACTCATCAAAAGAGTCCCCCAGGTCCCCACAAGAGCTGCCAGAAACCCCAGCATTAAAGGTTACATGCATTGCTTCTTATACCCTCTTTCCAAGCCTGGTAGAGTAGAAATTCTTGTTTTCCATCTATTACTCAAGTGTGCTGTTTCCTCTACTGGAAATTGTCTTTCCTGCCTATTCTTGCTGGTAAGCCCTCTATATTTTTCAAACTCATCTCAAATGTTCACTACCCTGAGCAGCTATTTCAGACTTCAACTGCCCAATGAGTTTGTTGTCCCATCTTCTATGCTGTCACCTTAAGGCGAGCATGCCTTCATGACAGCCTTTGCCATTCTGTACCATGGCTATGCTTGTGGGGGATTTAAGCTTGTCAAGATCAGTGCTATGCTTTATTTACCCTATGCCTAGGATGGAGCCTGGCATCGAGTCGATATGCAGGAAGTGTTTTCTGGAGACCTCTAATAATCTGGCTTCCTGAAGCTCAGCAAAAGAAACATGGTCCTCTGAAAGGGAATGGTTGGAGAAGGCATTCAGGAGACGCAGATGCCAGGGCTCTAAGCAAAATCACAGGTGACGTTGCATGACCCTGAGAGAGGAGTCAGAAAGTCCTAAAGCCACATACAGAGCTGTGATACTGCTCAGGATGCTAATGGGTCTTCAGAGTGACATCTCTGAGTGATTGTGAAACTACACAGTTCCATATGGCAGATGGGAATTCAGAATTTCTGGAAATGTCAAATACATTTTAGAAAGATGTCTATTAAAAAGAGCTTACTATTCCTGTTTGGTGCTTGACAGTCGCAACTTCAGTTATCTGGAAAAGGCCAAGATGCAGAGGAATGAAACATTTTCTCAAATCGTACTCTGATAAGATTGATTAAATGTCATCATGTGCCCGGTACTGTACATTTGGACAATGAAGAACCAAAGGATGGACTCATGCAAACAAAGATTGTCACAGCTACAATGATCCACATGCAAGTTAGCACCCAACTGACTGGCCCACATTGTGAGGGTTATAGGCCCTTAGTGGAGGGAGGAGAGGTCAGGAGTCAGGCTAGCTGCTAGAGGTGGAGAAGGAAGGCTTCCTACAAGAGATGGGACTTGGACCAACCCTTAAAGATGGGGAGGATTGAGATTAGTAATGAGAAAAAGAAAGTTCTCCAGCTGGGTTGGAATGAGCAAGAGAAAGTAAGATAAGTAGAGTTTATTAGTGTATACTTTTAATACTAAAGATGGTGTGTATATAACTAGTAGTAGAAAGAACTTAGACAGATAGAAGAAAAAGTAGAGAAGGAAAACATTTACAATATATAAGTATATTGCTTATTTCATCTACAAAGCTACATGCACTTTGCATATTTGATCTGTTATTTATTGAAAACATTTGGAAGTCACATAGATGCTGTGTAAGACCCAGACCTGACCTTGAGCTCTGCTTTAAGAAGACTAATTCTGATGTGTGTATAAGATAGAACAGGAATAGCCTTGAAAGGCAGTGGCAATGGCTATAGTAATCCAGGTGAGAAATGGTATGGGACTATACAAATGGATTGCTGCATTAGGGATGGTGAAGAAGCAAAAACCACAAGGGATGTTTGGGAAGAAAATATGATAGGGGTTTGGTGACAAGTTTTTGTTACTTAGTCACTTCATTCCTCAGTTTCTTTTATAGAACTCTTTCGGCCAGACTCTGTAGCATCCGTAAAAGGATATAAGCATTGTGATGCATTGCATTTGTTTTGTTCTCCCAGGAGACAGACACAGTAAGAAGTCTGTATACATCGTGGCATTTAATGTTCAGAAGGTCCCCATAAATAGGTATTGTCATTCCCACTCTACAGTTACAGAACCTGGAGCTCTGAGACAGGATAAACAGCTTGCTTGAGTCACATAGCTAGGCTGAGCTGGGGTGGAGGTGTGTGGACTGTAAGCCCAACTCTTCTGCTGTAGCGGAGATGACAAAGTTGTGGCTCATGTCACTGAAGGGGACAGATATGATGGGAAGTGGTAACAGAGGCACATCCAGAGCCTCTGAAAATGGAAGAATAAGTCAAAGGAGAAAGAAAATCCCAAGGAGTTTAAGTTTGTTGACTTTGAAGACATTTGCTTGCCACCAACTCCGCCAGAAGATGAAGAGGTCATTTGGGAAGTGCTCTGGGCTAGACCTCCAAATGTTGGGTGGGCGAAATCTTGTTTCACCATGACCTTGGTTAACTGGCTTCCCCTCAGTGGGTCTGAATTTTCTCACCTATCAGGAATATTGCACTAAATGTTTCCCAAAGTCCATTCCTTCTCTATGCTGTGGAAGCACATGGGGAAACTGACTTTCAGAACAATGACAAATGAATAGAGTTGGCCTTTTTTTACCTTCTCCCTCCACCCCCCTCCATGATATGCTTCTTTCAAGTCTTCTATTTCATCCCTAAAATGTGAGCCACTGACTTAAAAGATTGGGGGTCTCAGAAGGATGACTATGAGGAATCTGGCTGGGAACCTAGACTCGTCCTTTATCTCTGTGGCCCATGACATCTCTCACATTTCCCTGGAGTTTGGGGTACCGGACACCCACTCTCTTTATCTGACTAGAGAGAGGCACAGCTATAGATGGCAGGATGCCCTGGATAAAGAACACAGCCTGAACTCTGCTCTCAGCATGGAGAATGGGGGATGGGTGAGTCAGGAGGTGAGGATGGGGTATAAATGGATGGGGAGAGAGCACACACTTCTCCCAGCTGACACACTGCGCCTTTCAGCCAGGACTCCATGTGGGTGAACAAGAAAGCTGAATACCCAGCCATCGCCAGGGGCTGAGCTATTATACACGTCTGGGCAAAAGCAAAATTGGGGCAGAGAACGGACTTCTGTTCAGGCAGGACTTTCAAAGGGTTTGGTGCCCACACTGATAGTTTCTGTTGGCACAAATGAAGCCTGTTCAGTTGAAACTGAACCTGTTCATAAACTCTGCTTCCTCCTACCCACTTTCTCCATTGCTTTCCTTATACTTTGCTGAACAATACCAAGAAATAGTACACTTTTGCCCAAATTCTGGTGAAAATTCATTAGACCTTGACAGTGCGTGCTTAAGCCAGATCATAAGCTGATTGTTAAATTTTTAGAAATGTTTGAGCTGGTTGTTAAACCCAGCCATTATTAAAAATTAATTTATATATCTTACTTAAATGAATTACAGTAAACAATAGTAATATTTAAAATCATTACTTCCTAATTATTCTACTACATTTTATCATTGTCTATGCTCTTGAGGTTTCTTACATTGATCATATCTGTGTAGTGGAAATACTATATAATGCTATGCACATAATTTTTTCAATGCTATGTTCAGTAATATTTTCTTGGTAGTTCTAAATTGGTCATGGTTGGAATTATGTACACCGTAAAAATTTGCAAACATCCCAAATCAAGGCTTGATTTATTGATTTGTTGATCGTCTAGACATAAGAGTGTGATGAATAAAATGTTAATAATGTAAATTGAACTTAAAAGTGTGCCACAGCTATAGCCATTATGTTGTGAATAGCACAAAAATAGGAATATATTACTTTAGTATTCAAAAATAATCATCTGAGTCAGCAAAATGTTGCTTGTGTCATTGACAGACAAGTGAAATCCCAACACATGCTTTCATTATTTCACATTCATCTTACTCATCAACTAAAATGAAAATATCAACTAACATTCATGCCTAAACCACAGGCATTATTCATCAATAGCTATCCTAGGTTGGCAACAGATGTAAGAGTCTTTAAAAAAATCAATGAAAGCATTCTGTGAAAATCAGTTGGCTATATGGAATTTATAATAAAGAATATTTTATTTATTATCATTTGTAAATTGTGTGTGATAATTTTATATTAGTAAATTTTATAATCAACTTATGTATAGATAAATATGTATACATATTTATATATTATTATTATTATTTTCTCCCTGGATTGCTGGTTGGTAAATATTTACCTGCCTGCCACTAGCTCTTGAGGTCATCATTTGACTGCTAGGAAAATGGACACTGTATTTATACACCATGCCACCATTTTTTCCTTTGACCCCAAACAGCATTCAGCCCAGAGTAAAAACACTAGTTAAGCGACTTGGAGCCTATATCAAGATTCCATAATGTTATTAGATTATATTAAAGTACTCTATCATGTTCATCTCCAGTGCTTCTATTAACTGCCTAAGATAGTCATTCATTCCTTATTTCCAAATAAAAATTTCTGACCACAGTCTCTGACACCAAGGACGCCCAGCGGGG
The DNA here is from genome assembly GCA_004026665.1 of Murina feae. Taxonomy (NCBI): domain Eukaryota; kingdom Metazoa; phylum Chordata; class Mammalia; order Chiroptera; family Vespertilionidae; genus Murina; species Murina feae. Next base: position 43,658 of record PVJC01008420.1, read on the forward strand.
TAGAAACAAGGCAGGCAGTGGGACCTGGAGGCTGGTGCTCAGGGAGGAGGGAGCGAGCTGGGAGCTTTCTCCTCTGAAAGGCTGGGGTGTCCTGGGAGTGAATTCCATGCCAGAACAAGTGGTGGACATTTCTAAAAGCTAGACTCCTGGCAGCCCACTTGTATCAACCCATTTTGCCTCTGTGGGTATACACTAAGCACTCTATAAATGCAGAGTCCACATGAGTCAGTACAAGCCTGATCAGTCAACAGCAGCTACTGTTTATTACGAACATGCTCAGAGTCTTACTCAGTGCTCCATATTCATTCACTTTCACCTTGAAATGACTGCAAGGATGGGGTGGAGGGGCAATGGGCCACCAGGTGGTCTCATGCCTCTTCTATAGCGCTTGTGTGGATGGGAAACTTGAATTGTTAGAAGAGGCTTCCTCCAGAGCCCTCAACAATATTCAGACTCACGTTTTCTGATTCCTATCTTGTAGCCTGGATAGTAAACACGGTAGGAAGTGTGCATTACCGCAAAGCTGCTCCAGCAGCACAGACATTTCCAATCTCCACTTCTACAAATAGGAGGTTAGAGTCTTGGGGAGGAGAATGAACCAGTTAGAAAGTGGGCTGGGGGTGGGGGTTCAAATCCAGTCTGACTCCAGGCTGTTCTTTCCTCACAGCACCCCATACTGCTTTACTGGAGGTACATAAGTGCTGTAAAGAGCTGAGAATAGTGACCCCAGAAAGTCAACATAAAATAACCGGAATCATGAGAGGGGCTTTGACACCAAGCTCACTGGCCCTCAGTGAGCAGTGACAATTCTCCCAGCTGCCACATGGGCTCAGGCATGTCCAGGAGCTAGGTCCTCCGTGGAGTGCCTCCTGTCACCATCCTGTCCTGTCTAGCCCACCTATGGGCCTCCTCCTGCAGGACCCTGTCTCATTCATCTTGGGATCCTCAGCCCAGCACTGCCTGGGCGTGAGCAGGAGGCAGGGAAGGTTGGCTGAGTGTGGAAGGAACAAGGCGAGCAGGCATGTACGGCCCCATTTTACAGGTGAGGAGAGCAAAGCTCACAGCCAGGGCCCCTTTCTCCGAGTCTCGAGTCTCAAGTCATGCCCCTTTCCAGCCCAGAATCCGGGGGTGAATCATCAATGAAGGAGTGACAAGCTGGGCTGGCGAATGGCACAAAGGGGCTTTCCAAAACGCCACTTCCACTGAGGTTTCCTTGAAAGAGGGGCTCAGGACCCAGCTCCTCAGAGAAGCCCTGGCGAGTCAGCCCACCTGCTTCCCTGGAGGAGCCAGTGGAGGGGTGAGGGGGTGGAGTGGGCAGGCATGGACCCGACCCCCAGGCCCCAGGTGCACCCACAGGCAGACACTTGGCTCTCTCTTCTCAGCAGCCTCAGCTCTGCATTGCAGGGTCCCCGCCAGCCGCCCCTCAGTCCTGCCTTTGTCCGGCCCACCTTCTGCAGAGCCACCTCGCAGAGCTGCAGGCAGGCGCTGCGCTGCCTGGTGCACCAGCACCATCTAGGGGCGGCCCGGGAGCCGGGGTGGCATGGGAAACCAGAGTGCCTGGCACAGGCACCCGTTAGTCACAGCGTGTCCCTGCGCAGGTCACTGCCCCACCCCTGGCCTGGGCTCTCCTGACAGGTGAGATTTATTCCCCCATCAAACTGGGTCATCCCCCTAGCCACTGGCAAGCCGGGAGGGAAACTGAGGCTCTGAGAGGTTAACTTGCCCAAAGGTAGACGGCATCTGGGCAGAGCAGCGGATCCAAGGCAGGTGCCTCTGAGGCAGATCTGCGCACTGAGCTCCGGGCTGCACTGCAGGGAGGTCAGATCCCAGACATGTGGGGCTCTGGGGAGGCTTATATTGCTGGTTCCTTGTCTCCTGCCAGCTGCTCTGTGTGATTTTGGCTCAGCGATGGTCCCCTTCTGAGACTCTCTTGAGCAACCTTAGGGAACATCCCAAGACCTTCCTTTGTCCCTGCTCACAGGATGTGCCTGTCAAATTCACCCTGAGCAGGTAAGTCAGAGCCTATGAGTCAGTACAGGACCAAGTGAGGACCAAGAAGAAAGGAAGGACAGCCGAGAACAGCCAGCTCCATAAACACGCCAAATTACCATTCCACAGACACACAGCTGCAGGGCCTCCCAGCCAGAGGCAACCTCCTTCAGACCCTGGCTTTGAGGCCTGCCGCCGTGTGATTATGTCCATTTTACAGCTGAGAAAATCGAGCCAGGAGGAGCCACTGACGTGTTCTCGGAGTTGCAGTCCTGGGTGAACCAAGTCTAAAGTCACTGTCTGCTGCTCAGGCCCCTCTCCCCAGCAGGCGACACCTGCAAGCACTCTGGGAGGGCCTAGAAGCACAAGGTCCCCTCTGCCCCCACCGGGAGTGGCCCCCCTGAGGTCTTCTGGACACTGAATCCAAAAGAAGGATGGCAGTGGGAGCGTTTGGTCTGGAAAAGAGACGATCCAGAGGAACACGAAGACTCTCTGAAAAGCAGATGGGCTGACACATGGATGTGTAGGCAGAGGCATGAGACAGAGAAGAGAGTGAGGAGGAGGGTGAGGGCAGACTGGTGGGCTTTCAGATACAGACCAGAGCTGGCTGAATCCCACTGCCCAGTGGCATGGGCCGCAGTTTCTCCCCTGGTGCTCTGGCTCCTCTGGCACCTGTTACCTTATTCTCAAAGGTGTCCTGGCAATAGACCCCTGGCTGCCAACAGTGGGCACCAGTTGGGAAACCATCTTCTCCCCCATCCCCTGTGAAGGCATGTGTGTTTTTAAATAAATAAATAGGTATATACACTGAGTGGCCAGATTATTATGACCACCTCATCAGTACTTCATTTGGGTCACCTTTTACCTTCAATACTGCAGCGATTCTTCTTGGCATTGACTCCACGAGATATTGAAAGGTGATGCGAGGAATCTGACACCATGCCTGATGAATAGCACTGTCCAGTTCCGTGAAATTTGATGGTTGTGGAACCAGCTACCTTATGGCTCTTTAAACTTCGTCCCACAAATGCTCAATTGGATTGAGATCTGGTAATTGTGGGGGCCACCTAAACAAGGTAAAGTCTGCCTCATGTTCTTGAAATCACTCCTGCACAATACGAGCACCGTGGCATAGCGCACTGTCTTGTTGGAAGAAGCTATCTCCATTGGGATATGCCATCAACATGATAGGATGAACTTGATCAGCATACTTAGGTATGTTGTGCTATTCAGACATTTACAATGATCTAGCCTTCTAGCAACTTCAGTGCAAAATTATAGCTAATTTTCCTACAAACATCAGGTGGTCATAATAATCTGGCCAATTGGTATGTGTGTGTGTTGATTTCAGAGAGAAAGGGAGAGGGAAAGAGAGAGAAACATCAATGATGAGAGAGAATCATTGATTGGCTCCCTCCTGAATGCCCCCCTTCACTGAGGATCGAGCCCACAACCCAGGCATGTGCCCTGACCAGGAATCCAACCGTGACCTCCTGATTCATAGGTCGATGCTCAGCCACTGAGCCACGCAGGTGTGTTTTGATGTGCGGTAGAACCTAGACCCCCTGTCTGGGAACTGCTGGCCTTCCTAACTATTCCCCATCTCTTCAGGGAACCAGTCCATCTATTTCTTTCCAAGAGCCTCGCAGATGCAGCCCTCGGTCATTCTTCCTTTCTTAGAACCATGGCCTGGGCGAGAGTCTTGTTCCCCAGGCACTTGGGACTGCTGAGATCCTGGACTGTCTCTTTCCTTCTCTGCCCTGCATAGCCCACTCCTACCCCAGCATGATGCTGACAAGAGAGAGTTTTCTAGAAACATGGCTGAAGTGCTGGCATCATCCTCATCGGCTCCAATCCCTTCCCGCCATCGGCGGTCACTCCGGGGAATTTCTGCCCCAGACAGTGGCTGAGGATCTGTGCCACGCCAGATCCAGGTGCCACCCTGGCAGCTTCTCCCCACACACATGTGCAGGCAGATTGCGCTAACCCTGCTACACATGTACCTGGTAGGAACCATGTCACCAGCTTGCAAATGGATGCAGTCAAATATTTGTAATTTTTCCAGTTCATCTTCCAAGTCCCATTTGCTCAGCTTCACAGGAAGTTCTTTCTCTCCTTCCCTAGGCCAACCCCTCCCCGTCCTCCAGTGTTCACTGGCACATCAAGGACCCGTAGGTCTCGATCTGTCCCTTGATCAGGCCCAAAGGACCTGTCCTGCTTTCAATCCCAGAGGAAGAGGGAGGTGGAGTCTAGACAGCAGCGCAGGGGACCTCAATGGGAGCCTGGCCTGACAGACAGATGTAGTCCCTTCCACTCTTCCTATGGTGCCCTTACTTGACCTGTGTCCTGCCCAGCCTCTTGCTCCTGGTCACAGTTTCTGTGGTTTTTACTCACACCCTCAGCCATCCTCTGGGCCACCAACGCTGGGTCTGCAGGGGCTCCATCATCCATTCCCAGCCATGTGGGTGCAGCACCTCGCAATGCCCCTGGCGCAGAGCCTGGCCTACCCTTACCCCTCCGCCCTCCTGACAGGAGGCTGCATCCAGTGATGGCTCAGCTACAGAGGGTCTCAAAGAAGGAGCTAAGACCTCAGCTTCTTTCTTTTCAGAAGCCCCTGTGCAAACCTGCCCACGGCGTTCCCACTAATCAGCTTATTAACCAAGGATATCAGAAGGTGCTGGCTGTTAAACAAGGCAGAAAAAGCCCACTCCTCCCAGAGCCCTGGCCCGCTTACCTAACGTAAGGCAGTTACTTGGCTGACTGAGCAGAGATTTGCTGAAGCATCTAAATAGAGACGACCTACCTTTCCTCTCACCAACATAAACCAACAAACAAGGGGCCCTGCTCCCATGGACAACCCGTCACGGCAGACTGAGCAGAGATTTGCTGAAGCATCTAAATAGAGACGACCTACCTTTCCTCTCACCAACATAAACCAACAAACAAGGGGCCCTGCT
>PVJC01008421.1:0-48557 GCA_004026665.1 Murina feae
CCCGCTTACCTAGGTGGTCTGAGTCCACACTGCCCTGACTGGACATGAGACTTAGTCCCTGGCTGGGCTCAGGCTGGCTCCCTGGGAAGAGAAGGAAAAGAAAGGCCTGGAGCACCTTCTCAATCCCACCTAAGACCACCTTCCAAAAATGGAAACAGGTCCAGGGATGTACAAGTCCTGAGTCCTGGCCTCAGACTGAGCTGCCCAATTCTTTTCTTACCTCCCTTTGGAAGGTTGGGCAGACTGATGAGGCAAGTTCCCTCAGAATCCTCTGGGGAGCCAGGGGCTTGGGGGTTGGCTGTCAGGGCCTGAGGGGAGGAAGTGAGGACTGAGTCCAGGCCCCATACACCACCACCCTGCCGTTCCCAGGTCAGCCCAGGAAAGACTCACCTCCCCTTCATTGTCATCAGCCTTATCCTCATGGCTGTGCCAAGCCCAGGTCACAGAAGGGGGCACCCCATGGGATCCCCCTGGCTGTTGGCCAGCTGCCACGAAGAAGAAGCCACTGCCAGGGTCCTCGAGAAGAACATGACCAGGGAGGTGGAGGCGGCGGAACTCCTGAGGAACAGGAGCCACAGTTACAATTTAGGCAGGAGCAGCCCTGCTTATTCTTGGCACCCCACACTTCCTCACCAGACCCTCACAACTATCTCGTGCAGCAGGCACTAGCTTCCCCACTGCTGTGGTATGAAAGGTTCAATGACTCGCTTAAAGTCCAGTGGGCCAGTGGCTAGGTCTCGTCCCACTTGGGCTGCCAGACATGGGGTAAAGGACAGACAATGTGGTGAGGAGGTGGGCAGAAGGGTAATTCAATGGACTTGAACCAAGAGGGGGCTTTCCAGTTCTGTATCTGGAGTCCAAGGAGTAGTCTGAGGACAATGTACCTCCTTGAACTGTGTGAGGGAGCGCTCTGGTCCAAACACAAAACTCAGCGGCAGAGTCTGGCGAAGGCAAGTGGAGCGTCCAGGAGAGCTATGGATGTGGGCAGCTGCCCGGTGCAGGGCAGGGCTCTGGGGGATGCCCCCTCTTCGGAGTGCTCCCACCATCTCATCTTCCAGCAACCAGCGGATCTAGAGTAAGAGGACAATCCAGGAAGTGGCAAAGGGCACCTCCCTTGCTGACTGGGCATCACCTCATTCCCAGACTATAAGATACTAGAAGACACTCTGCCTCAGACTGAGAAAGTTCTCACTTCAATCCCAAGATAAGGGGGTGCCTTACCCCACTGATATAAGGGGGTGCCTTACCCCACTGATATGATGGAAAGAGTATCAGTCATAGTGTTGAGGGGCTGTCCCTTAGGTTGGGGGAGGGAAGGGCCTCACCTCACTCATAGTGGTCTCAATAGCCAATCTGTGGGGTGTGGCCAAATTGGATAATCCTGGGTGCCTAATTGGAAAAAAGGGTTAGACACTGGTTTCCAGAAAATAAAACTGAAGGGGAGCAAGGATCTCTTAAAGGAGAAAAAGAAATACCTATCTTCTTCTGGGGGTGGCAGTGGGGGCCCCAGGCCATCATCCGATCTTAAAGATGATGGCTGCCCTGGGGAGCGTGGGAATGAAACACTGCTCTCAGATGTTGACCTGACAGGTAGGAACAAAGGTCAAAGGTCAGCAACTAATATCCTCCCAAGACCTCCTCAGCACTCCTTTCTTGAAATATTTCAAGTGTCCTTAGATTCCTTAATGGTCCCCCACCCCCAAGGCCCAGGTACCCCCCACCAAACATGCTGCCACACCGGTGGTGCTGAGGGTCCGAGGTCGGAGGGAGCTCTACTTCAAGCGGCAAGGTCAGCACAAAGACATCCAAAGTGACACTGAGGTCCCTCAGGGGTACTCGGCCCACAATTGGGGGGCCCTCCAGACTGGAAAGCACCTGGCCTGGGAGAGGGGGAGGAAGTTAGAGGTTGCTGAGAACCTTAGGACAAGCATAGATTCCAAATTCTCAGTGCTAAAGAGTTATAGCCAAACCCTCCCCAAGCAGGCAGGCAGGCTGTCCTGGGACCTGTGGCCCTCCCCTGGAAACCCCCAACTCACCCAGGCAGGTGGGCAGGCTGCACACGGGTACTGAGCTGTGCTGCCCACGCAGCCGCACAGAGCACGTGAGGTGCAGAAAGAGCGGTGGCAGGTCATGCACGAGGCTCTCAGGCCCAGTGGGTGAGTCGCCACCAAGGATACTGAAGGAGTCTTCATCAGGGTTCACGGTGTCTGCATCTGACAGCGAGGTGGAGTCCAGCCCAGCAGGCCCCAGGTCCGGCTCCCGGCTCTCGCAGTATTCCACCTCCAGCTCTGGGTCGCTCTCGGTGACCACACAGCAGGCAGATGTGTCTCCTAGAGATGCATGTCTCATGGTCAGTAGGAAAGGCTGGCCGTGGAGATCCCTGAATCCTGGCTTGAAGGAGCCTTCCCCACCTTGATCCACTTCCCCACACACCTTCTTCTCCCATGAGTTCAGCCTCTGAAAACTCCAGGTCACTGACTTTTCTGTCTATTGTGTCCCGGGGGCCCTCATCCTGGATTAAAAAAAAAAAAAGAAGAAGAGACAGCTTGATCCAAGGCAGGGCAAGAGCCACATCCAGGGAACCCAGAGTCAAGAGGATCTGAATGGGCCCAGCTTGTGTGGCTCAGTGTTGAGCATCGACCCAAGAATCAAGAGGTCACTGGTTGGATTCCTGGTCAGGGCACATGCCTGGGTTGCAGGCTTGGTCCCCCTGCAGGAGGCAGCCAATCAACGATTCTCATCATTGATGTTTCTATCCCTCTCTCCTCACGTCTTCTCTAAAAAATAAAAAAAAAGCATATTTTTTAAAAAAGAGAGAATCTGAGTGGGCCAAGTGGAACCTCTGGGGCTACAGGTCAGGGGTAGGAGAAAGGTAAAGGAGAAAGCTACTCACCTCACGCCTGCTGGATGGAGGGCAGTAGAAGAAGTAGTGGGGATTGGAGGGCACTGTGCGGAAGTGGAGACCGCTGATTTCCAGGAATTTCTCCTGTTTGGGGGTTAGAAGGAGGCTAGAATGTCAGCCATCCCTCAGAACACAGCCCCTACCCTACAACAGACACCTACACCCTCAACCCAGGAGAGAATATGAACCCCTGCACAGGCCAGGACTCTGCTCCTCTACCCTCACCTGGATGAGGCCATGAAGGACATCATGTGCCTCTCCTCTGAGCTGGCAGACGTCTGTCAGAGAGATCTCCAGGCCAGGGTCTGGGATGCCAGGCACACGGGTGCTCTGAAACTCAGGCTCACTTAGGTCCTCGGTCTCTATGCTGAGTGGGTGGAGTGGGGGTGGGGCAGGGGTATAGAAGTTTCAAGAACCATCTCCTGGGGGAGCCTCCTTCCCAACTGGGAGCTGCACACACCTGTCTGTCTTTGTCTCTAGGAAGGGGGAGCTGGGGACTCAGCAGAGGGCACAATACAGTTTTTGCCCTTATGAAACTCCAAGTAGTTCACGAGGATAACTGCTATTATATGAATGTTCTCGGAACAGCTTCTGTTTTCACTGATCGCAACTGTCAACTCCCTACCCCAACCCAGCTCAATGCTCCACACCGGAACAGGAGACAGGAGAACCAAAAGGGAGGACGCTCCCTGAGCCAAATGGGAGAAGGAAGTCTGGGCAGGAGGCAGGAAGCCAGCAACAAAGCATTACTGCCTCTCACTCAGGTGCTTGGGTGCCACCTTGCTCAGCCATTCCCTGGGATCAAAAGGTCCCAGTTTATTGGGACTTTGTGTGCCCCCTCCCACGTTATTCCAGGACAATCCTAACCTGGACTCAGAAGCCAGGACAGCTCGTTCCCGAGGCTCAGGGGCCTCCTCGATGCTGCTGCTGAAGGGACCAGGACTGAGAGGACCAGGACTTGGGGGTGCGTGAGGCAAACCCCGAGTGTGTCCACAGAGAGCGAGCAGAAAAGGGGTGATGTCTACTTCCTGCAGTAGCTCCTCACAGGCATCCACTGCCATAAGCAAGTCCTGGGAGGTCACACTCTGTGCTTGCTGCAAGCTCCGGAACAGCCCTGACAGAGCGGAAGGGCCCTTGAGGGTCATGCTCTGGAACCACCTCCCCAGTCCCAAACCCTGTAATCCTCCGTCTCCTCCCTAATGCTCCCTCCAGTGGCCTCCTGCTCACCACGGACGTAGCATCGCTGAGCATGCTCCTGCAATAAGGCACAATGGTTGGCTGCCTCCTTGTATCTGGGCTCCATCCAGGCTGAGGAGGGGGAGGTCTGGTCGAGAAACTGAGACCTAAGAATGAGAGGAAAATGGGAGTTTGGCCAACTTCCCTGAGAGGCACTTCAGACTCACGGTCCACCCACAGTCTAGTGCATCATCCACCGGTCCCACAAGTTCAACTGATTTGCTGAAGGAGGCCCAGCAAGGAGCTGGCAGGACATGGCTAAGTAGCGGAGCTCCTGCCACGGACCACCAACCTGCCTGCCAGACCTGAATGTGTACCTGAGCTCTGACTGGGGGATGACCTCGGTCAACGTTAAGGGCACTCACTGAAAGATGAGGTCTCGGGGAGCCTGAGGGGGCTGCATGCCAACCATTTGCTCCCTCAGCGCTTCCAGGGCACAGCTATAGATGAAGACAGGACATCGGGCCCGGGGCCCTTCTGCACCCTCCGTCTGTGGAGCCTGACGCCCAGTGTAAGCCTGGAAGTCCCGATGGAAGGCTGGGCTCAGCTCTCCTGGATTCGGGGCACTGTCTATGGGAAGAGGTGTCACATGATCTGTAAGCCCTCTATTTGTTCCCACTTCTGCTCCTGCTTAACTGACTTAAGAGGCAGCACCTTACCATAGACTGGGGTGACACTGAGGACAGGGACCTGGGCCTTTGGAGCCCTGACCCCAGTCGCTCCCAGAACTTTCAGGCTGGAGACCCCACTCCAATCCCCGAATTTGGGCTTTGTCTCTTCTTGAGAGGGTCCCTCTAGGCCATAGGTGATCAGATGCTGGACATCTGGGAAGTAAAAGAGGCATCAATCAGAGCTGCCTGGTAGCCCAGTGAGGGTTTGTATCTGAGGGGCTAGTGAGGAAGATCAGTCAGTGGTTGGTACCTGAGAAGGTAGCTGGGAGGAATGTCAGAAATACATGTTGGGGGGTCACAAGCCTAGTATAGCAGCGCCACTGAGGGGGCTGGGCCGAGATGAGAGGCTTGAGAGTTTCAGGAGGGACCACATTCTGTAAGAGAGAAACAAAATTAGAGCAACCTGTAAGGAAGCAAACAACCCCTCCTCCTTCCTCCACCTTGGAGGGTATAGCTTGCAAGATCCAGAACAAAGCTGAATGACAGCATCCTGTCATCGGCAGGAGGCCTAGTGTCCCCAGTGATAGAAAGTGGGCGATGAAGAGGTGGTGATAGAAGGAGGTCAGTAGGAAAAGGGCTCAAGGACGTGCTGACCATGGCAGGAAGCACCAAGTCTCCAGTTGTCTGAGTGCTGCTGATTGACTGCTCCTTCAGGATCCCATGGCCCCTCACTGGTAGCCCCTCTGGACCTACAATGAGGATAGAGATGAGTGGAAGAAGGCAGTTCCAGCAGAGAGGCAAGGCTCTGAGGTGAGGAGAGAGGGAGGCCAAAACCCAAAGACAGAAACCACCTTGTGGGATGGAGGTAAAGGGGCAGGGCCAGAGTCATATTTGGAAAGAGGTGGGGAGCTTACCGGGACTGTGGCAGGTCCGTCGCAGCACCTCACTCAAGAAGGTAGCCTGGTCAGTGGCGCTCAGAGGGATCTCCCGGTCACTCAGCTCCTGCCCCAGGCAGCTGTGCAGCAGGCACAGCACCATGTCGTTGGCGGGACAAGGCCCCTCGGCGAGAGGGATGCCCTCTGGCTCTGCCCGACACACACTCCATTCAGCACCAAGAGCCTCCTGCTGCCCAATGCCCCAGCACACCCCTACCAGCACACCCCTCCTGCAGTTCCTAAGCCGCCTCTGGCCCTATTACTCATCTGCTGGTTCACAGACTCATCTGCTCTCTATGCTCTAATTCACCCAGGCCCGCTAGCCCTGTAGGTGTGGAAGAGTGGTACAAAGTTCACCCACCTCTAGAAAGCAAAAGGAAGAACATCTGGAGCTGCTGGCACTGAGGCAACAGTCCCATTAGGTCAAAATGGAAAGGTATTTCATGAATACAGGCATCTCCTCGCTGGTCCGATCCTAAGAGGAAGGGAAGGAAGACAAGACCCACGTTGAGACCAGATTTTCTGTCTGTGCTGCTTTTGCCCTACCCGCTCCCCTCAGAGGCCCCTTCCCTACTGACCATCAGAGACCCTCGGCTCTGGGGGCAGGGCACTCCATTCCTTGCTCTGGCACAGCTGTATCAGGTATTCAAAGCTCAGCATTGAGCCTATACAGGCAGCATCCCGAGGGTGGAGCTAGGGGAGGAACAGCAGAGGTCAGGGGTAAGACCTCCGCTATTCCTCCCCTGGGCCTCCAGAGACCTGGGCCTCCAGCTCCCAAGGAAGCCCACACGGTCAGACACTCAGAACACACAGATTCGGAAGGATCAGAAAGCCCAATGGCTGTGGTATCCCAAAGGGAGGACACCCCACCTGTAAGGGGTGGGGGTATGGCTAAGGTCACTCACAGCTCTCGGGATCTCAGAGTATGTCAAGTCCTGGAGATGCTTCCAGCAATCAGGGCCCGGTCCCACTCGCCCACACTGAGGCTCCACCCACACCTCAGTGACCAGATTGAGCTCTGAGTCTCCCTCCAGGGCCTCCACCTCCACATCGTTGTCATCATCTGTTGAGAAACTAAAGGAGGAAGGGGCCTGAGCCTGTGATTGAGGAGATTCCAATCCACAACCCCATGGTTGGAGTCAGTCCATGGAAGGCAGGAAGGTGGTGGAAACACAGGGCAGTCACAAGTCACATGTGGCCTTACCAGACCTGCGCCTGCCTGATGAAGCATCTAAAAATGGCACCCTTTTCCCCAGCTCCCTCAGGTATAGGAGGCAGAACTTCAGGGGGCAGCAGGGAGGAGGAGGAATGTGGAGAGAGGCAACCCTCTGAGGGGCCAGGTCTCACCTGTCCTTGGTGGAGGTGGAGTGTGGGGGGAAGAGGATGTACTGGACCACACATGTGTGCCTTTCTTCCACTGCAGCCTGCCCTGGAGGCTCGTTCTGAGGGTAGATAGGATGGGAGATCCTGGGCAGACCCCAGCCCAGACAGAGATCTGGCCCCACCCAGCTCTGGCCCTCAGAATTTTAGTCCTCTTGCCACACTGTCCTGGGACTGGCCTCGGGTCCAGTCCAGCAGTCCCAACACAGCTCAGCGGTCAGGGCCCCTGGATGGTGACAAGCCTTGGTGGGAGGTATGATGAGGGAAGCACCTACCTGAATGGGAAGCTCCAGCACCATGTTGATGATTCCTTCCCCACTGCAGGCGAAGTGGAACCCTTCAGAGAGTCGGACTCTGAAGCCCCATAACGGTGGGGGCAGGATAGGATGAGATGGGGAGACACGGTCAGAGTATACACCCCACGCCCATGCCACGTATGCACCCACTTTCTAGCAGCCATCTGGGTAGACTTCAGTGCTGGTGGCCTTGCTAACACTAGTGGTCCTTCTACTGTAACAAGTCCAATTAGGACCAGAGGCCTGAACGAGGAGAGTGGAAGGAGAGGATGGAGGGCGGTAGCAAGCCCTGCTCTGTGCTGGATGCTTTGCGTGACAGCAGCAGCAAAGAGATTGAGGCTTAGAGATGGGCAGTGTCTGGCACAGACTTTCTGCCAGTGTCCTGACCGAGTCTACACTGGCTCTCCCCTTGCCCCCAGTTGTCTGGCAGGTGCAGGTGACATACTCAGTGAGGATGGAGAGGAGCTGGGCAATGGCGCTGAGCGGCAGTGCGGGGGCCAGTCCTGATGGGACACTCCAGATCCAGCGCTGATGGTAGAGGTAGCGAGACAGCGATGCTAGGCTAGAAGAAGCTGAGCGGCCTGACACCAAGGGCAGTGGGCCTGGTGGCTCCAGTGTCAGCAAGAAGGGTGCTCGGTAGTCCAGGGGCAGCTTCTCATACCTGGGAAGAAGGGGCAACTCTCCGTCAATTGCTGCATATACCAGCTAAGCCACAGCCTTCCCATGTACTCCAGGCCCCAACCCCAACCTCGGTACCAACCTGATAAGTAGTTTGTCCAGTGGCTTATGCAGGACCACAAGGCAGGGCCGGTCAGAGAGGGCCTGCTGTGGCCCCAGCAAGGGGGGAGACTTGGAGGGAGAGCTGCCCCCACCTATGCCCCCCAGCCCTTTTCGTTTCACCTTGGGTGTCGGTTGCTTACTCTGCACTCGGTGGGGGAAACGCAGCCGTAGGATCTCTTCCTGCAAGCCTGACACAATCTGATGAAAAATGCAATTAGATTCTCCTACTCTCAAATCCTACAAATCTGGCACAAGGGGCCCACAGACAAGGTGAGAGAACCTTACTTTATCTGGGGGTTCCTCTCTATGGCCTGGCCCTGTGGGTTTAGAGTGAAGGAGCCAGTCTACACTCCAGACTCCTTGGGCCCAGCTCACCTTGTGCCGGGCCTGTGCTGGTGTGCCGATGGGAAAACCCAGGCGAAGAACCATGCACGGGGCCTTGGAAATGATGCGGACCATGTAGAAGGAGGAGGGAGGCTGGTCTGGGGCACTGAGGAGAAATGGCAGTTAGTGAGCAGCCCTAGGTTGGCTGTAAATGAATTTAGGAGGAAGTAGGGATGCAGTCTGGGGTTGGAGGAAGAGACATGAGTTGAGATGGCAGGGGAGGAGTGAAGGGACATCACTTTGCCCACCTGGAGAGCAGCTTCACATAGGAATAGCCCTCAACCAACACGAAGCTGCTCCAGTCCCGAAGCAGAGAGGTCAGCGAGGAGTGTGAGATCCTGCACTGGACAGTGCTGTAGCGCCCGTTGCTGCCCGGGGTGTGCAAATGCTTGGGGATTGGTCTGGGAAGAGGGGTTAGCATTGACATCAGACCGCCCCCCAGCTCCAATCTGAACAGATTACTACTCTCTGTTCTAGGACCTATTTGAGTATATGGGGGCTAGTGAGTAGGAAGAAAAGGCAATAGTTTTTCTTGGCCACAGTTGGTAAGGGCTCATCTGCTGCTCCCCTTCCCCATCTTGCCTATTCCCTCACCCCTGCTCCTCCATCCCAGCTATGGTCCTAAGAGGATACTCACGTGTCGTGCTCCAGAATTAGCACTAGGCGATGCATGTGAAGCCAACGCTGCCATGAATTTGCATCCATGGACAGCACTGGCTTCCAGTAGGCAGCAAACTGGGCATGGGATGAGTCGGACCCACTGTGTTGAAGGGAGAGCACCTGGGGGTGGGAAGGACAGCCCTATATGAGTATTCATAGAAAACCAGGGTACAGCCTCCAGACAGTGCACAGAACCACGGACTTCAGAGGGTCAGAGATAGCAGTGGTCTAAGGCTAAAGGGACGCATAAGCCAGGCTGGGCTGGATGTAAAAACTGCCTCCAATGTGAAGGCTAGATTAGGCTGAATGAGCCCAGGTTCAGACTATATAGCCTTTTAAAGCGAATGCCAGGCAAAGGATGAGCACTGCCACACTCTCTCACTGACTCTGGAGCAAAGCCACTGAGGGTTGGCAGGACCTGAGATGAAGCAATTGCTCACTAGCATAAGGCCCTTGGCCTAGCCATGTCAGGCTGACACCCGGGGGCTGAGTGTGAGGAAAGCACAGGACAAAGAAGCTATGGTCTTCAGGAAGTTTACAGTTCACGGTAGTTGTTAATGATGAAAAATGGGTGAAGGTGGCAGGAGGAGGCCAGCGTATGCCAGATGGAGGTGGGGCAAGAGGGCTCGCAGGCCTGAGATACCACCACCTAGATAGCCAGCCTCTCTCTATAGATCCTCCTCCTTCCCCAGGGCCTGGGAAGGAGGAAGGAGAATTGCTCTCAAGGTTAATAGGTTCTGGTTTGGTGCCCTGGACTTGAGAGGGTGGGCACAAAATGGAGGTAACGAGATCAGAGCACTCACTGGGGTGGTGGAGCCAGGAGGGATGTAGAAGAGCGGCACTCCGCTCTTGGTGCTGTCCGGAAGCGTGAAGTGTTCTGGGACTGAAGAGAAGGACTGAAGGTGGGCCAGCATCTGGTCTGTCTGGTTAATGCTGCAGGACAAGGGCCAATCCTGAGCCACAATTGACTTTGGTGCGTACAGAGGGGAGTCCCTAGGGGGACCCTGGACACAAGCCTGGTTGGTGCTCAGGGCATCTCTCTTCACCCCTCAAGTTCACACATCTGCCCCTCCACGCAATGCATGGGGCATCACTCACGGTGCAATGACCTCACGCACCTCTGCAGCGTGTTCCAGAACCGCCGAATAACATGGGTGCGATACAGTGAGCGGATGGGCTGCCTCAGCGCGCAGGACACATCATGTAAAATGTCATAGCCACCTTCCATTGTGACTTCCACCCATGTTCCTCGAGGGCCCTCAGGCTCCAGGGGCCAGGGCGCCACAGCCACGTACTCAATGCGCATGTTGTGTTTCCACAGGAGCACCAGCTTCACCTCCAGCTGGGACCCTCCTGCAGGGGAAGCAGGAGGGCTAGTTAGGAGAAGCAGGCACAGGACGCCGGGCCTGGGACCGATGCCTATCCGACACTCCCACCTACCTCAGGGAACTCTAGCCTGGCCAAAGCTTCCAAGCATGGTTCCATAATTTCAGGCCCCACAGCCTGCCAACTGACACAAAATTTTTGCAATAATCTGAAACAAAGCCAAGTTCAGGATATCACACCACCGTCAGGTGACTCGCCTGGGGCAAAAGGAGACGTAGCTGGGCAGATACATGTTAAGAGAACCAAGCCCTGAAGGCAGTTCTGGACCCACTTGTCTCAAATGACAAGCAGAATCTTTCATGTGACACTTCTGTGTGTGATACGTGCGTCTGTTTTATTTGGCAGGTCTTTTCACACTCAGAGTCTGAGAGGCTTGTGGGATACAGCAGGGCCTAGGAACACTTACCTTTGGCTAGCGTGACCTCTCGGACACTGTAGCCCTCTCGAAGCCGTACAGACACGGTGCTGACCAGGTCAGCTGGCACCTCCTTCTCAGTGTGCTTCTTCCGTCGAAGGGCCAAGGCAGGGTTGCTGCTGGCAGAGACCAGGTGCTCATTAAAGAGTCGGTGCTGAGAGCCTAGTGAGGATGGGGAAGAGTACAGTGGTTACCTGTTAGTGGAGAGAGATATGGGGGAGGGGCTATGCTGAAACCACAGGGAGAACAGTACCAGAGTAGTGAGCCCCAGTTATATTTTCAGTTCCCCAGAAATCCAAACCCTAGGTAGATTCCCGTATCATCTCAGCCCATCTTACACTTCCCCATTCCCGCACTTGCCCCAGTCGGGGTCTCACCGCAGTAATATTCAGGGTTCAAGGCTTCCCCGCTGCGCAGGAAGGAATAGAGGAGAAATGCCCGGTGGTAGACAGTCAGACCCAGGTTGCCTGGCTCAGGTTCCGGACAAGTGGACAGGTAAGAGCCAAATGTTGCCATTGCAATGAACTTCATCAATTCCACATTGGGCACGTGGCCAAAACTGCAGTCATAGGAGTAAACTCCTCCCACCTGGAGAAAGAAAGCAATGGGAGACCTCGCTCAAAAAGAGGCACCAGAGAAAGAAGTGTAAGAGCAGAAGAGAATGGGCTGGTGACTGCTCCCATCCGCGGGACCAGTGTGGAAAGTAGGCCAGCATTCTCCCAGGACGGACGGCTGTTGCTTTCCTTCCCTGAGCCCCTCTGCCTGAAGCCTGTGCCATCTGGTCATACCCTTCTTCCTCAATCAAATACCAGCCTGCCCCCATTCATTAAAGATTCTGGCAACTGGTTCACTGGCTTTCTGTCACCATCCTGAGAGACTTCAATATCCCTCTGACAAAGTGCTCCTCAAACTTTAGGGTGCATACAGAATACCTGATGGTTTTCTTAAAAGGCAGTAGGTCTGGGGTGAGGCCTGAGATTCTGCATTTCTTTTTTTTTTTTTTTTTAATTATTGCTTAAAGTATTACAACAAGTGATAGCTAGGTCTCCATTTTTTTCCCCTTGCCCTTCCCCGCCGAGATTCTAGAGTATTTCTAGAGCATTTCTAACAAGCTCCCTGGTGATGTCAATGCTGCTAGCTAGCCAATGAGGCTAGACCAAACTTTGTTTTAAAAAATATTTTTATTGATTTCAGAGAGGAAGGGAGAGGGAAATAGAAACATCAATGATGAAAGAGAAATTACTGACTGGCTGTCTCCTGCACGCCCCACACTGGGGATCAAGCCTGCAACCTCAGCATGTGACCTAACGGGGAATCGAATCGTGACCTTCTGGTTCAGAGGTCGACACTCATCCACTGAGCAGGCAGGGCACAACCTTATCCCTTTATCTTCCACCCTTCTTCTCCTACTGCTCTTTGACCTTATTAAAACTGCCAGGCCTTAAGCCTCTGCTCTCTCCGATTGTATCACCAGCCTCCTCATCCTCTTTTCTCAACCCAGTCAGGTCCCTATGTTCAAGCAACTTCATCAGCATAATTTTCAATTTCCTGGCCCTCTGCACTTTTTTTCTGCTTCTACCTCAAAAACCCAAGTAGGATCTATAGCCTTAAATTGGATGCCAATGGATCCCAAATGGAGAAAAACACATAGTTCTGTTGGTTGATATCACCTCAAAACATACGACACCCAACCCAGCTAGTCCTTCAATGCTGTCCTCAAAATTGTTCCTTCCTCCCAAACCTGGCCTCCTTTCCCTTACAGTATTCATCTTCAGCTTCTATTTCAGAGAGAAATACAGGCCCCTGGTGGAATTTAGCTACGTCTTCACTTCTATCCTCTGCTTTCAAAGAAAGACTTGACCTCCTGCTCATCAAATGTTTCTTAAGTCAATTGCCCTCCTGTCAATTTAGGGTCTTTCCTCTATCAGGCTTCCTTTTCTTTCCTTTAGTTTCAAGCTCTGTTTCACCATGGATCCTCAGAAACATGCTTAAGCCTCCAGCTTAAAAAGCAAACAGAACAAAATAGTAAAACACCCCTCTCCTTTCACCCTGTACTTCCCTCTGGCTATTACTGTCTCACTCTCCACTGGATCTGAATAGCCAAATTCTTTGTGTCAACACTTGTCTCTACTTCCTTCTAGGCTGTTCACTCTTCAACCCACTGCAATCATTTCCCTCAACATCTCTTCACTGAAATGGCCTGAAAAAGATCCCCATCCTATTCACCAAGTCCAAAAGGCACTTTTCATTCCTCATTTTACATAATCTTTCTGCTGCATCTCACACTGTTAACTACTTTCTTCTTCCCCAAACTCTAAATTCTCTGACACCAGAATCTACTGGTTCTCACCTGATTATTTCCCTTCATTGTATCTCAGCCCTCTACCTATGAAAGACCTTTAAATATTCGTGTTTCCCCAGGTTCTTCACTCTCTATCTCTCAACTAGTGCAGTCTCCTGAGTATCAGATATGCATATCCAACTGCTAACTGCTATGAATAGCAGCCATTGTTTAAGTAACTAGAGGCCTGATGCACAGATTTGTGCCCTGGTGGGGTTTCTCGGCCTGGCCTGTGGGGATTGGGCGAAACTGGCTCTCCGACATTCCCTGAGGAGAAGGCAATTGCGAGGGGGCAATTCTTGGGTGATGCACCCCAGAATCAGACTTTCTCCTCTCTGGTTCCGGGTGTCACCTGAGAACTGCAGCTGCCAAGTCAAAGCAGCTTGGCAGCTCCTGCATTGAGCATCTGCCCCCTGGTGGTCAGTGTGCATCATAGCTACCAGTCGGAGCGCCTGCCCCTGGTGGTCATTGCACTCCATAGCTACTGGTCAGACAGTCACTTGGCTTTTATATATATAGGTTATGTACTACATTAAGCACTTTAAATGCATCCTTTCATCCAATGAGGAAGGTACTATTAGAATCTCTATTTACAAATAAATCCACTAAGAAGTGATGTGCTCAGGGTCACAAGGCCAGTAAGTGGAGCTAGGATTCAGGCCAGGCATGCCTAATTCCAAAGGCCATCCTGGTGACCCATCAAATGCAGCATGCTCAAACCTGGATTCATCATCTTGTCCTCACTACACCCCAACTGCTTCTCTTCGTTTGCTCTGCCAGCTACCCAGTCATCACTGAAGTCAGTACATTGAAGATATCCTTAATTTCTTTCTCCCCCACCCCTTACCACTTGCTAATCATGTCATGTTGATTCTACCTTTTCATTTTCTCAATCCTATCCTCTTCTCTCTTACCCTAATTCCCCTACTTAAGCCCTAATCCTCTCACCTGACCACTGCAATTAATAGTGGTCTTTCCTCCATCCCTGCCCTTTACCCAGCATCAAGAGTGACCTTAATAAAACACAAACCCAACTAGTGACTTTTCTTCTATTTATCTGTGTCACCCACAGAATTTTGCTGACACTCAATATGGCAGAATCAGCTTTTCATGCTCTGCCCTCCAGCTTTGTTTCCCATAGCTTTTTGCCCCTGCCCCACAGTTCATCAATTCAAATCGACTGCAGTTCCTTAATATACTACTTCCCTCCTAAGCTTGTTAGAGCTGAGCTTTCTTCCCTGACAAACAAAACAGTAGTAACTAACCTAATGGGGCTGGAGCTAATTGCCAGATTTCAAATTCTGCATTCTTTTTACTATAACATGCTGTCTCCCACATCCTAAGGAAAGAGGACAAAGACAAGAGTCTTCTCCCACCACTGCCACCAACCTCTTTCTAGACATGGCACCCCTTCCCACCACACACATGTAATTATGCTATTGGCTTTAGCTGGGGAAATCATCGCCTGCAAAGAAAATAACTAATCACACCCCACTTTGTGGGATGCCATACTTCCCGCTCCTTCATCCTAGAAAGTCCTCACCTGTACAAAGGAACACGCCACAGTGCCACTGCGAAGCTGGTTCAGCAAGGTCTCACAGACAGCAACATCAGGGACACTGGTCACCCCATCTGTGATCACAATAATACCTGGAGCAGGAAACATCAGATTCAATCCCAGGGACACTGACCGGTCAAAACCAGGCACTCAGCTGATGAAGCCCTGAAGACCTTGGTGTCTGCCAATAAATGTGTTGTGTAACATTCAAACACCTTCCCTTTCCCCTTCCCGCTTGCTTTTTCCTCGTGAGTGCCGGATCCCAGGCTCTTCCTGAGTGATGTCCTTGGAGTGCTGCTCCTTCCCACCAGGATCCCTGATGGTTGTCAGAGCTACAGATACTTGAGATATCCATGAACACACACTTCACTCTTACAAACTAGGAAACAGACCTTCCCCTCTGGGGCCCACTGATTCCCTGGAAACTAGCTTTGCTGATAATGCTCCCCCAGTATCCTTCCTGAATTCTATTTCCCCAATCCCACCAACATTCCTTCTACTGACCTGCACTAGAGTTTGAGGGGAGCAACTGCAGCGCCAAGATGCCCTGACGAATCATACTGACCAGTCCAAGATCAGCTGTCACCATGGAGACTCCCATCTTCCGGCCAGGGAGCTCCCCTGAGTCTGGGGACTGATCCTCTGCCTGGCCCAAATAACAGAAAAGACAGAATGGAACAGAAAGCATTGCCACATCCATAGCAAAGCCCGAATTTACGGCAGCACTGCCCAAGCTAATACAGGCCCAATCGTATGAAGACCCCAAACCCCCAACTATGCAGCCAGACCCTGACAGTGCTTTCTTCCCTAGTTGGGTTCAGATACTGACCCTCAGATGGAGCAGGAGTCCAGCTCCATGTAGCACTAGATTGTACTGGAGCGGGGCTTCCCCAATACGGCCCTCTTTCCGTATTTTTCTACTGTCATTATGAAATATTTTATATATCAATGACACCATGTTTCAGACACATGGAACTGCCACCTGTCTGGCTATTTCTAGGACATCGGATGGAATGAAAACGCATTCTAGTGAGCCCAAAGAGCTTTATCCTTGACTGTATAAAGTAGTAACCAGATGTTAAAGCTATCAATGATCACCAATAGCATAAAAAAAAAAATCTAGCAAAGAGCCTTCACATTTTCTCCCAGCAAGAATTTGTGTCCTGGGAAGAGTATCTGAGCCCTCCTCCCAGTAAGGAACCTGCCATGGGTACTCACTAGCACTTCCAATCCCGGCTCGCTCTGCCTCTGGCTCTTTTTTTCAACTCTTTCCTCTCTGAATTAGGCTTGCCCCTCCTCTCTCCTATCTGTTCCTTAACAGCTGCTCTTTCTAAATGGCAGCTGCTTTGCCGCCCACATACCTGGCTCTGGGGGTCATACTGCTGCTGCAGCATGGTGGCCACCTTATCCTCAAAGAGACAGAGCTGTGCGTATACCTGCTGCAGGAACACTTCCCGCTGGGAAGGGTCCAAAAGGCAGCCCTGGATCAGCACCTGAGAAGCACGAGGGAAAGACCAAGACATGAAAGTCAGGGGACACAGGGCAGCATCCCTCCTTACCTCCTTATTTATCCTCCCTCTAGGCAACCCTGACTTCCCACCCAAGCAAGCAACTTCCATGCCAGTTCCTCCCTCACCAGATCATCTACTCCCTCACTCCTTAGCCCAGGTATTCCTGCTCACGGACCTGCCCCCAGGTCGTGTCTCCTTAATCTGGGTTCACAATCTTCCTCCGCATCGCCTCCTCCACACTGCGTTTCCCCATATGCCCGCATGGGGGCGACAAAGGATCTTCCAACTCCTTCCACCTTTGTCCATAAACTGCTCCACCTCAGCTTAGCTACGCCTTTTTCATTCCACCTCATGTATTATCTATTCTTGTTGATTCCTAAGCACTGCACACAGAGGCTATCTGGAAACTTTCCTTTTAAGTTCAAAATCTTCTTATTCCCTCAATGAATGCTCCTTCCTTCCCTTTACTCTCAATAACTTCCCCCCTCGATAGGAATTCCCAGCTTATCCTAACCCTGAAGGTACACTACTCTCCAACCCACAGAAAACACCTCAAATTTTGCCAGATAATATTCATATCTGCGTTCTTGTGCTTCCTTCCAGGCTCTGAAGGAAAGATTTCTTCTCCTCCTCTTTTTCCCTAAAGCTAATCTCTCCATCCAATCTTGGGTCCTCCTTCTAATACCTTCATTTTCTCTCCACGGGGTTTCTTTTCTTCTATTTCCAACACAAATAAGTGCTCCCATCCAGGGCTCTCCCTGCCTTTCCCATACTCCTTTTATTCCCCCCCCCTCCCTTTCTCTCTCCCAAGCTCCAAAGGGCCCTTCTTTTGCTTCTGTAACTTGTTTCCTGAACCTACACAGCCCAACTGGGTCATTCATCTCTACTACTTCTGTAACTTTCTAAATAAACTTCCCTTTATAATTTGAAAAAAAAAAAGCCCCCATCCTAAAAACGTTACATAGGGCTGTTGACCCCTTGGTGTCCCTGGGATCTTTCTCTTTCTCTCCCTATCAGACTCCTTCAACCTGTCTCAAATACCCCAACCCTGGATGTGCATGAGCACAGCCCAAAGAGGGGAGAGGGGCACTCTATACCATTCTACATGCCAGACTGTGAGAAGCAAAATAGAATCAGGGGAATATAAAAAGATGAGAAAGATTTCACAGCTGTATTGTTTAGAAGAGTGAAAATTGGGTCGACCTAAGGGTCCAACAATAAAGGTTTGGCTAAATACATAATGACAAAACATGATAAAGTCAAGCAGCCATTAAAAATCATGTTTCTAAAGAATTATTTAGTGGCACGGAAAAACACCCACCCTGGCTGGTTTGGCTCAGTGGAGAGAGCACCAGCCTGCGGCCTGAAGGGTCCCAGGTTCAATTCTGGTCAAGGGCACATGCCCAGGGTGTGGGCATGATCCCAGTAGGGGGTGTGCAGGAGGCAGCTGATCAATGATTCTCTCTCATCATTGATGTTTCTATCTCTCCCTTTCCCTTCCTCTCTGAAATCAATACAAAAAATCTATTAAAAAAAGGAAAGAAAAACACTGATATTATACTTAAAAAAAAATAGGACGTAAAACTGTGTGTCTGGAATGAGCCTGATGTTTCTCCTATATTTGGATAAGGGTTGTGATGTGGAAGGATAAACACATACTCAAAGACTAGAAGGGAATTCCATAAAAGGTTAATAGTAGTTATTTTTGAGTGGTATATTATGGGTGAGTTTTGTTTTTCTTTTAATTCCATTATTTTTCAATTCTCCTCCAATGGACATATAAAGTGATTTAAAAAAATTTTTTTTTTGAAAGAATATCAGGATACATCTTTGAGAGAGCTGTAGAGATGGCTACGAAGCTGGCTCAGGGCCATGGGACCCTTGGGGCTTAGCTATGTCTTCTCTCCACAGCTGCTGACCTTGTTCAGGCCTCATCTCCTCTCCCATGCTATAATAATCTTCCGTTCTCCCCAATCCAGAATTTGTCCCTTAATCCATCTTCCTCATTGGCCACAAACAAGTGTGATCTTCCTAGAGTACAAATCTGATTTTGTTACCATCCATGGAAAACCTTCTAAGGTTCCCTACTCCCTATGGCTAATAGTTTTCATCAGCATGTTTTCTGTGTGGCAGGCATTGCCCGACATGTATTAATTTAATCACCACATAATATTAATACACCTCAAATTTTGCTAGATGTTTATATCTGTGTTCCTGTGCTTATTTTCAGGCTTTTTTCTCCCCATTTTGGAGAAAAGATACAGACTCAAAAAGAAGTTAAGTAAGTTGCCTACAGGCACACAGCCAATATGTGGTACAGTCAGGAAGCAAACACAGGCAATGGGATTCCAGATCTAGCGCCCTTCACTACCACCCACCACACTAAAGGCCCCAATAGAATAAAGTGCTCGTTCTTAGCTATGACAGTCAAAGGTTTTCATAATCCTGCCCTTATCTCGTCCGTCTCCTCCTCAACCCCCCACCTCCACATTCAAACTTTACTGTGTCAAACTAAGTAACATATAATGAGAGCAGTTTCCTAGCTATATCTTTGCTCCACAGGTCGCTCTGTCTAGAAAGCCTGTTACCCTGTCTTTGGATGGTTAATTTCAATTCTTCCTTCATGACACAGTTCAAATGCCTCTTTTTAAAATATATATATATATTTTATTGGTATTTTACAGAGAGGAAGGGAGAGGGATAGAGACCAAGAAACATTGATGAGAGAGAAACATCCATCAGCTGCCTCCTGCACACCTCCCACTGGGGATGTGCCCGCAACCCAGGTACATGCCCTCGACCGGAATCGAACCTGGGACCTTTCAGTCCACAGGCCGACGCTCTATCCACTGAGCCAAACCAGTCAGGGTTCAAATGCCTCTTTGTCCCAAGATGAGGACTTCCAACTCCTGCAGAGACATCCAAGCTTTGTTGGATGCTCCTCTAACTTGCTCTCATTGCTCCCGAGTCATAACTTATTAGTGCCCTTATCACATTCACCTGAAATCTCTTTCAATATCAGCATCCTCCATTAAACCCTAACCCTATCTCCTCCCATCAGGATATGGACAGTGCCTGATTCATCTATGTATTCAGGACCCAATCCAGACCTGGAATAGAACAGGCTTCAGTAACTGTTTGCCAAACCCAACCAAGTGTTGAGTGATTACCTAATACCTATGCTTTTCCTGCCTTGGCTTTCAACCCCTACCAAGTCTGACCTCTGGGGATGGAGCCCACAACCAACTGTCCTAACAGCTGCACTAGGAGAGCACTTTAATCCAGAGCAGAGGGCTGGGATTCAGGTGTGTACCAACGGCCTTGCATATTTCTTTTTTTTAAACATATTTTTATTGATTTCAGAGAGGAAGGGAGAGGGAGAGATAGAAACGTCAATGATGAGAGAGAATCTTTGATTGGTTGCCTCTTGCACACCCCCGACTGGAGACTGAACCTGCAACCTGGTGATGTGCCCTGACCAGAACTGGACCCAGGACCCTTCAGTCCTAGGCTGACACTCTATCCACTGAGCAAACCAGCTAAGGCAAGTCTTACGTATTTCAAGACCCTCAGATGCTGTTCCTTGCATCCCTGTTTTTCAAAACCAGCTAAGGTGACGATGTAGCCATCAGGCACAGTTTCAGGGTAAGCCCCTGCCAGTGAGTTGAGAGGGTAGTTCAGAGCAGATGAGGGGAAACTGGGTCATGCTTATCTAAGCCAAAAACAGATATTCCGGTAACAGACTTGGCCATTCTCCAAAAGGAGTGTCTTGTGATAGCCTGCTTGGGTGTTGGATAAGCCCTGTAATTACCTGGTCAGCATTACACCCAACACTTTACAGGGCTCTCAGAGAAAATGACCCGCTTCTGTCCTTGGAAGAAATTACGTTTCTGAGTATTGGTTTTATTTCAAAATCATAAAACTATTCCCGAAGACCATCTTCTATGGTTAGTGCCAGGAGTCAGGACACTGAGAAAAAAAAAGACTCAGTGGCCAGAACCAGAGACTTACAGGAGTGAGAAATTTGTCCAATCAATGCCAACTTGCCTAAAGCTTTGGAAGGCTCTTTAACACATTTTTGGGGGGAAACGAGTAAAATCGGATCCACCAGGGAGACTGTCAATGGACATGAGGAAACATACATTGGAACCGGCAAAAATAAAAATGTTTTACGTCGTTGTCGTGTGTGTGCCGCTCATAAACTACGCAGTGAAACGCGGTACATATGCAAGTTTTGTAATGTACCCCTGCACAAAGGAAAGTGTTTCGTACGCTACCACACAGTGAAGCACTATTAGGTTATAGTTTTTTAATAAGATCTGTTGAAAATTTCAAAAAAATATTGTAATTTTGTATAAATAAAATTATTTTGATTGTGAAACAGTGTTTTTTTTATATGTTTACCTAGAATGTAGCAATTTTGTGTACATAAAAATACAATAACACATATTTTGCAAAGTAAATAAATAGAGACCTCTTTTTAAACTAAAACACTGAAAGTTTCATAGAAAAATATCAAATAGATTGAAAGATAAGAATATTTTCAGAAAGTCTAATTTTGGTGAGAAAATGTCAAAAAAGCCCCGTGTTTCGACGCAATTTGGCGGGAAAATGCCCGATTACAAAGTGCTAAGACCAGAGGAACGGATTCTCTCCAAGAGGAGAGAGACTCATAGAGATGACTAAGAAACAGGTTTAAGAAGCTAACAGAGCTGGGGACTTTGGGCAGTCCTCAGGATAAGGACTACCAGAAATGAGGTCGGAGGGTACAAACTTGGAGAAAGGATGTAATACCTGGTGAGACTGTAGGCCAATAATTGAGGAGTAGGCCTGGATAGTTACGTAGATCTCAGGCTGGAAGTCGATGCAAGATCCAGGCACTCGGAAGGGCCGAAGCAGCCCTCGGAGGCAACGGGAGAGGGTATGGAAAACTTCATCAAACAAGATCTCCCCCGTGGAATCATCCTGAGGGCAATGCACACAAAGATCTCTCAAGGGTGAGCAAAGGCAGCCCTGGACAGAGGGTAGAGACAAGCAGCTTTCTTGGGTCAGTGGGCCTCTTATCTTCAGGTTGATCGGACCTCCAAACACAGTGCCACCACTGGAATGGGGTCTGTCTTTACCCACCATTCCCTTACAGCCTAGCCTGTCTCTTTCCACAATGGTAGGCTGAGACCATTTTTCATTCCTCCCAAGCCTTTCCCTCTCCTCCTCAACCCACCCCATCCTTTCTCCCACTGTCTCCCCCAGCTCCTTACCACAATGCCAGTAGATGGGCTAAGGTCCAGCTCAATGACAAATCGATACTGCCAAGCTAAGAAGGTGACCTGAGTGGAAGGTACAAGGAGGAAAGGCCTTGGGACCACTGGTTCATCTGGCTGCCACCCAGGGGGCAAGACACTGAGGACTTCCAACTCCTGCTCAGACTGAAGCTGACAATTAGGATGAAGAGAAAAGGAAAGTGTCAGGAAAGAGGCACACCTTTTTCCCCAGGGCCTGAACTTCCAGACCCAAAAGACACAACACTGGCTCCACCTCCCACAACCCAACACATACTTTTCCCACCTGGAAAATTATGAAACAAATTTTCCCTGAAGAATCATCTTGTGGGCAAAGTCCCTTACTCCTCCCAGAGTCAGTCTCCCCTCCTGCTTCTTTCCAGTACCCTCTTTAAAAAAACAGATTTTCTGAGCTGGCCCCTCGAATCCTGTAAGTCTCTGGGCCTCACCAACATCTCCTGGGGTGTGGCCTGCACAGTTTGATGAAGGTGATTGAGGAACCAAGCCAGGCGAACATTTCGGGAGATTCGATAATCTTTCTTCATCAATAGAAACACCTGCCCAGCTTCTTCCACCTGAGGACAGAGAGACATTAATAAATTTATAAAAATTCACTGTATTCCTCCTACACACAGGTCACTGTGCAAGTAATTTGTCCGAGGATCTCACAGTCCATAAGTGAGGGGCAAGGCAGCAGAGGTGAAAAGTTTACTCCCACCTCCATGCAAGGTGACCCAAGGATTCAATTCTCAGCTCTCTGCTCCCATTCCCCCTGCAGATCTCTACGTAGATGAAGTGACATTTACACATTATCAGATGTTCATGTGAGTTTCTCCTATAAACTATAAGCTCCTTGAAAGCAGGGATTGTATCTTGTTCTAGCTTTGTGTCCCTGTGCTTGGCAAATTGCTTAAAATAGAACAGATGCTCAATAATGCCAGGTAGTTCCTCCTAATAACCCCAATGTCAACAGAAAACTAAAATAGGGGTGGGGTACGTCTAGCCCTCAGGCTATATAAGCCCTAAAAATCCTTTGGTCTAGTCCTGCCAATGTATTAGGGATGAGTTAATTAAATGTTTGACCAAATATAGCAGGCTAATTTTTTAAAAAATATATTTTTATTGATTTCAGAGAGGAAGGAAGAGGGAAGAGATGGAAACATCCATGATGAGAGAGATCATTGATCGGCTGCCTCCTGCAAGTCCCCCACTGGGGATCGAGCTCACAACCCGGGGATGTACCCTTAACTGGAATTGAACCTGGACCTTTCAGTTCACAGGCCGGCGATCTATCTACTGAGCCAAACCGGTTAGGGCAAGCAGGCTAATTTTTAAGTTGGTAATTTTGTATGGCCTGTGAGTTATAAATATCTAAATGGCCTTTGGCAGAAAAAAGGTTTTCCATCCCTGCACTAATGAATCATCACTGGGTAAATGGTAAGCCTGCTGAATACCTCAAAATCAAACTTCTGTGGGTCACGCTCTCCTACCCCCACATCTGCCAGTTAGTAGCCTTCTAGTTCCTTCCCTCCATTGCCTTATGGACAGCTGGTTCAATGTTCTGACAAGCATCAGTTCCCTTGCCCATGTCCTTGCCCCTACTACATAAGCTCTGCCAAATGCTGACTCAGGCTATAGTTGACATTCTCTCTCATCCATACATGTACCACACCACCTACTCTTTGACAGAAAGAAAGTTGCCACCTCTGGCAGGCCTTTACCAATCCTTGTACTTCTCCCTGCACTTAGAGGGTTTTCTAATCCCTCACCTCCATAGTCCCAGCAGATAAATGTGCCTACTGTGTCACAGAGAAAACTGGGTCAATCCCCAAACATTTCTTTCTGATTAATCCTTATAGGTATGTAACATCCTTTTACTCCAAGCATGTCGAACTCTTGGCCCCCAGGCTGAATGCAGCCCAGCCAATATGACGGTATGTAAGAAATGTTTTAATAAAACTTTCGTAACTTAATTTTTATATCCTGTTATACATAATTATTAATAATGAACTACAATGCTAATGACGGATTACTATAATAGTGCTGCATTCATTTCCCTTATTTGCCTTAAGCGCAGGCGCACCATTTCTCTCCACTACTAGCAGCGAATTATTTTAGCAGCCAATTGCCACGTCATTAGTCTTGGACTGACTTGTTTGGTGTGCACAACAGGAAATATTTTACTTTCGGAGAACAAGAAAAATAGGTTTATTTGCGTTACACTTATTAATTTGTGCAGTTATTCAGTGTCTAGTGAGTTAATGTTTAAGAAAAATATTAATTTTTATTAAAATGTTCTATTATTTTATGTTAACAATTACTCATTTATTTCAGGCCTTCGAATTCAGCATGACTCTGTCGAAATAAAACTCGGTTTCTATGAAAATTGAAGCTTTTATTTTTTTTGCGGCCCACATAAACTTAAACCTTGTTTATTTGGCCCACGTTAGCTTTTGAGTTTGACATGCTTGCTTTACTCCTTACTCTTGCCTCAGATGAAAAGATTATTCTCCCGTTTTAGACAAATCGCAAATTTCTCTTCCAGTATTCCAGACCAGTGAAGGAGAAAATGCCAGGCTGTGAGGATTGGAGAGGGTGGCAGAGAAATGAACAGGAAGAAGCCAATGACTGCCTGCGGAGAAACGTGGTGTTGAAAGGGAGCGGTTTTTGTCCCTCTAAAATTGGGAAATATGGAGTATAGATCAAAATAGTTCTGGAGAAGCAATAATAGAGGCTGCCTAAAGTCAGAGAAGAATATGGAGAGTAGAAGTACAATGAATAAAGATGAAGAAAGTCTTCTCTAAAACAGAGGGCAAGCATCAAAAAATATAGAAACAGACACTGGGAAATGGCAGGGATGAAAGTAGAAGGCAAAAAGAGAAACTCATACTGAGGACCTAAAATATATTCAACTAGTGGCCTGGTGCACGGATTCGTACACATTGAAAGGGAATCTGGTGCAGGTGAACCAGATTCAGGGCTCACAGGGCCCCAGCAGCAACTTAACCTACTGGTCGGAGCATCTACTCCCTGTTGCTCATTGCACATCACAGCTACTATTCAAAGGTCGCTTAGGCTTTTATATGCGTAGATAATAAAACTAGAGAGGTTAAGTACAAGAATTTCAGATTTAGACAGCCTAGGATTGAATCCCAATTTAGCCACTTATTAGTTAATCTCTTTAAACTTCAGTGGCCTCATTTGTAAAATGGAGATAATCCTAATACTAATCTAATAATTCTGTTATGCAGATTAAGTGAATCATGCCTATAAAGTACTCAACACAGTGCCTAGCACTTAGCAAGAATAAAATTTAACTACTGCTCCCGGCCTGTGTGGCTCAGTGGTTGAACGTTGACCTATGAACCAGGAGGTCACAATTTAAATTCCCTGGTCAGGGCACATGTCTAAGTTTCAGGCTCAAGATCCCCAGTGTGGCAGTCAGTCAATGATTCTCTCTCATTATTGATGCTTCTATCTCTCTCCCTCTCCTTTCTCTCTGAAATCAATAAAAATATATTTTTAAAAAATTTAACTATTGCAGTTACTACTAGATGCACAACACCAGGATCTTTACATAGGTAAGCTCACTCAGTCTTCAACCAAAACATTTAACAGAAGAAAATGGAGATCAAAAAAAGTTAAGTGGCTTAACATGATTAACAGGTACAGGGTCAGAAGTCAAACCCAGGCCTGATGAGCTGCAAAACCTTTCTATTGAGAGTGATAAATGAATTAGAGACTTAGGAGCAGAAAAGATTTAAAGTGGTTATAAGAAGGAGTTTGAAGTTTACAAGCAGAAAGGATACTCTGACATAATCAGAAAGACAAATGCTAACTTACACAGTGATTTTATGTGATTCAGCATTATTTTGTATTGTCTCTACATCATCTAGGATCACAGGTCTGGGAAATTCTACTCTCTATTATACAGCTTCTCTACTCTGGGCTGAGGTAGACCCTGGCTAGGACTCTGGCTTTTGTCCTGAATTAGGCCAAGCTATCCAACTCTTCTCTTCCAACAGGACAGAAACATACCTAATTTTAAAAATTCCTTCTGCCCTGCCAGAGGATTTAACCTTGGCCTGAGGACTGAACAGTGGCCTGAACACTGAAGGGTCACGGGTTCCATTCCAGGTCACATACCTGGGTTGCAGGCTTGATCCCCAGGGCGAGTGCAGGAGGCAACTAATCAAGGTATCTCTTCCACAATGATGTTTCTCTCTGTCTTTCCCTCCCTTCTCATCTACCTTCCCTCCTTCCCTCCCTTCCTTTCTTCCTCCCTCCCTTTCACTCTCTCTAAAGAAACAATGGGAAAAATATCCTTGGGTGAAGATTAATAAAACAAAACAAATTCCTCTAGATCTTGGAGAAAGAAGCACTGCACTGTCATGGTCAGAGCAAGGCTGAGTGGCTGACTCACTGCGCTGGGGTCTGGGCTTGGTCCCAGCAGATCAGTGGCCTCAACTAGAGAGGGGAGAGGACACTGGCCAGAAAGGGAACACCCACCGAGCCAGAACTGCAGCAGAAAGTTCCCTCCACTCCCACCCTAGGCTTTCTGACCTCAACCTGTGGGTCTCGACCCCTATAGGGGTCGAACGACCCTTTCACAGGGGTCGTCTAAATACATCCTGCATATCAGATATTTTACATTATGATTCATAACAGTAGCAACATTACAGTTATGAAGTAGCAACGAAAATAATTTTATGGTTGGGGGTCACCATGACATGAGGAGCTGTATGAAAGGGTCCGCATTAGGAAGGTAGGCTAAGGCTGGAAACCCAATCTGGATCACTCCCTGGAAATGTCCTTAAAAAGGGTTATTAAGAACAAAAAGGAGGATGAACTCAGGCAAGTTCTGGAGGAGATGAAAGCTTTATATGAACAAAACCAATGAAGTGAAGTTAGGTGGATGAAGTAATTTGATACCAACCACCACATTTCAATACTGTACTTTGCTAGGAAATTGACAGCTGCACTGTAGCATACCTGTATAACCCACTCAGGTGGAAATATAGCAGTGTTTTGCCAAATGTTTTACAATTTCACATGTCTGCTAAAGAAATAGCATGGCTATTTAAAGGGTTGTACCTGGGTTGCAGGTTTGATCATTATTTGCGTTACACTTATTAATTTGTGCAGTTATTCAGTGTCTAGTGAGTTAATGTTCAAGAAAAATATTAATTTTTATTAAAATGTTCTATTATTTTGTTAACAATTACTCATTTATTTCAGGCCTTTGAATTCAGCATGACTCTGTCGAAATAAAACTCGGTTTCTATGAAAATTGAAGCTTTTGTTTTTTTTGCGGTCGCCTAAATACATCCAGATATTTTACATTATGATTCATAACAGTAGCAACATTACAGTTATGAAGTAGCAACAAAAATAATTTTTGTTATTATTAAAAGTTAACATGTTAAAAGGTAAATATGTTAATTTATTAAAAGTTCATTGCTAATGAGAGCTGCACTGTATTAAAAGTTCATTATTAAAAGTTCTTTGCTACTTATGTGAGGTCACTGGGAGGAGGTGAAGGTTTGGATATTACATGGGATATGAACCTCCCCAAGGCCTATATACTGAAGTACGATGTTTGAAGGACTATGAAGAATTTGCAGTGGATGATGGTACTTCAGTCCTATTTAGAAAACTAAAGCCAGCACTTTCTACCTGGGTGAAGTGCAAGCAGCTGATTAGACAAGGCATTCTGGAGCTCGTCCCGTGGCAACCTCATACTGGGGCACTGCCAAGCTTCCCTGTGGCACGAGGCTGAACCCATCTACACAAACTTCTATATTTCCTTCCCCAACCCTCTGGACCCCCCACCCCTCTTTGGTTTTAAAAGTTACAGACAAGACATTCTTTAATATAACTGGGAATACTTGGCTGAGGATGGTTTGTTCTCCTGTTGTACAAGAGTCCTCCTCTTTTTTGTAATCTGCATCTATAATTATAACATTCCTACAATTACAAAAAAAAATTCCTGCTGCATACCATGTGATTCAGAAAGCTTCCTTAATGACCATTGGAAATGATAGTAATCTAAACCAGAGCTACTCAAAGTAGCCATTCTATGTTCCAGAGGAGGAAAGGAGTTTGCTACCATAAAACCACCACTGCTTTTCATTGAGAAAGTCTTGCTATGAAAAAACCAACAAAAGTCAGCTTCAACTAACCTTTGAGACAAGTGAGCTTAGTTGTACTTTAAGGTATTTTTAGAATAAGACAGCAAGAACTGGTGATTAATTGGAAGTGAGAAAGAAGGTGATAAAAAGGAAGGTGTCAGGATTGACTAAGGTAGCAGTCAAAACCAGGAAGGAAGTGGCAGAAAGATTGCCAAGTTAGCTAGGAAAAATTAACATATTTACAATCACTTCTAATTACAACCTTCTAAAAAAGTCCCATTAAATTAGTCTTACTGCCAAGCCCCTAAAATCAGAAAAGGAGTCTCCTGGCAATGAAAGAACCTGCAGCAGTTACTTGCCCTCTCTTTCTCTGATCCACAATCTCAGAGTGGGATACTCTCACGAACAGGACAACCTTTTCCTCAGGATTGACTGAGCTGGTGTGGGTATGATATTAGTAACCATGCTTGTGCTTGAGTTGACTATGCTGGATCCCTGCCAAGCTTCTTAACTGAAAAAGGTTAGGCTGGGGCTCCGAGTATTATCAGAACAGGAAGAATATCCCACTCTGGCTGAGTAGCTTAGTTGGTTAGAACATTGTCTTGAAGCACCAAGGTTGCAGGTTTGATCCCTGGTAGGGGCACAGACAAGAATCAACAAATGAATGCATGGAAGGAGCAACAAATCTGTGTGTCTCTCTCCCTTAAATAGAGAAATAAATTAAACACACACACACACAACAGGAAGAATATCCCAGTTTAGCAGTCCTTCATGTTTATCACCCTATGCCCAGGGCCTAGTGCAGTGCCTGGTATATAAGATGCTCAAAAACAATTCTGCTGAGTAAGTGGATTCACGCTCTATTCTCAGCAAAGTAAACTTAACATTTAGAACTAATCGTAATCAG
This sequence comes from Murina feae, assembly GCA_004026665.1. NCBI lineage: Eukaryota > Metazoa > Chordata > Mammalia > Chiroptera > Vespertilionidae > Murina > Murina feae. Next base: position 28,713 of record PVJC01008421.1, read on the forward strand.
TACAATTGTTCTCAGGGTGAGAAAATCTTAACGCTGGGCTCCATACTATTTTCCTTCTGTTCTTCTTTGGTAGTTAGAGCATATGTCCAAGGGTCGACACTACAAGGACAGTCGGGATATTTAGTCACTCTGTCTTCCAGAACGAAAATCTTGGCAATGATTTCCTGCACTGTTAGGTGCCTCTGTTGGGCATTCACAAAGCAGTCTATAATTCTTCATAGCACCCACCACAGTTCACAATAAAAGAAGTGATGTACTTTTTATTTTATTTATTTATTCAAGTTATAAGAGAAAGTTTATTTAGAAAGTCACAGAGATAGTTGAGGTGAGCCAGCTGGGCTGCGTAGGCTCAGGAAACAAGCTGCAGAAGCAAAAGAAGGGCCCTGGGAGCCTAGGAGAGAGAAGGGCAAAGGTCATGTGCCTGGAGGGTAGTGGGGGAAGGGAAAGGTGCTGAGCAGGCTACTTATGCACTTTTAAAAATATTTTTAATTGATTTTTTTTTTTAGAGAGAGAGGAAGGGAGAGGGAGGGAGAGGAAAACATCCCTTGGCTGCCTCCTACATACCCTCTATTGGAGATCGATCTAGCAACCTGGGCATGTGCCCTGACCAGGAGTGGGACAAACCACCTCTGGGTACATGGGAGGACACTCAACCAGCTGGGCCGAACTGGCCAAGGCTTTATGTGCTTTTTAATGTTTGTTTCTCCTACAGGTCTAGAAGCTCCAGGAACGTAGGGGCTTTGTCTATATATTGATCTTTGCTGTATCCTTAGAAACTGGCACAGTGCCAAAGCACACTAGGTATTTAAATATTTGTTGAATAAATGCATGAGAGAGAAATTGCTCTCACAATCGAGTTATCCGTTATTCTTAATTTTCCCACTTTTATCAACATTTGCCCTTTGCTGTTCAAGAGTTTGCAACCTTCCTCATCACCCACTTTATGGAAAAACTAGCTAATCTGTTGTTTGGGGTTTTCCTTTACTTTCATGAAAGCTGTGGCATGTTTTCTTTGTTTTTAAACCCATTTTTTACTAGTCTGTTGTTTTTTAGTATTATCTTCTTTTTTGCTGTTCTTGGAATCTGGGGAGAAGGTTCTGGTGTGCATTCTAATAGATTTGTTTTGAAAGAAAGTGTGATTTGATAGCTGAGACTATGGGCTTGAGCTTTAGTCCTCCTCTATAAAATACCACCAGCTACCCCAAAGGTCTATGAAAGTATACATGCACACATCGGTATAATACAAGTCAATCAACAATCAGTAGCTTTTTAGTCTATCACACATCTGATGACGGCCTGCAGTCTTTGCTTTTCCACAATAAGTACCTCCAGGTTCTTTAAGTACATCTCCAACAGCATGACTTCAAAGTTCCTCATTATTTTATTTTATATCATATGCCTATGAATGAACTCTGGTTGATGTACTTCTCAACTTGAAATGTGGGGGCCCATACGAAACACAATACCCAGGTGAGGTCACACATTCAGAGACCCCTGGGTTCTATTTACATATTTAAAAGCTTTATCATAGCATACTCAGGAAACCTCCATGACTTTCTCTCTTGTGCTGCTGTTCAGACACCCGCCCCCCTGCCCACTCCTATCTGTCCTAATGTAGCTGGCTTTTTGGGACACCTACAATTATTCAATTAGTCCTATTATATTTGAGAAATTCAGTCTATTATTCCATTGTGAAGCTAACAGAGGGCTCCTTTTTCTTCTAATAAGTCTCTCTACAGCTTAATTTCCCTGCTAATATGATCAGGATGCCATCATCCTTACCCAAGTCCAAAGAGGACAAAGGCAAGGTGCACATGCATTCATTTATCAGCCAACAAATTTATGAAAAGCCTGCCACATACCAGCACTAGGTCCTAAGTATACAATGGAAAACAAAAATTGGCATTCTCTATTCTCACAAAATTTACCCAAATGGGAAAAAAAATCAAGTCACTACTCTAATGATTGTGTTACAATAAACTGAGTATCTTCATCAAAGGATAGGAATGTGGTTCTATGATAACGTGTAACTAAGTAATCTGTCCCAGGCTAGGATCTTAGGAGAAAGACATGGAAGGTTATACAGGGTTTAAGTGAGGAGGGAGAGGGGGATAAACCAGATGGAGGGTATACCTGACCACTGTGCCATTAGAAAACTTCCTTCAGATTATTAGTTAGTAGGCTGCTTAATTACACTAGACAGCTTCCATTTTCCCACCTTGTCTCAAAGTTATTTAGAATGATGGACTGTCCAAGGCCACACTGGGGTGTAGTTCATCAATCAGTTCTTACAGAATCCACTATCTTGAAACCAGGAACAATCTTTCTCACAACATTCTCCCTTATACGTGATCCTTCAAAGTCAACAACCATGTTCTCAAAACATCCTTATGTTTTCTTCACTTTCGAGGTGTAATTTATCAGAACCAGAGGACTTAAAAAGATTTAAGTAGCCCTGCCATGTGACTCAGTGGTTCGGTATCAACCCACGAACCAAGAGGTTACTGGTTAGATTCCCAGTCAGAGCAAATGCCTGGGTTTCAAGCTCCATCCCCAGTAGAGGATGTGCAGGAGGCAGCCTATCCATGATGTTTCTCTCCCTCTAAAAGCATATTTATTTTACTAACCGGTTTGGCTCAATGGCTAGAGTGTCGGCCTGGGGACTGAAAGGTCCCGGGTTCGATTCTTGGTTGCGGGCACATCCCCAGTAGGAGGTGTGCAGGAGGAAGCTGATCGATGTTTCTAACGCTCTCTCTCTTCCTCTCTGTAAAAAATCAATTACATTAAAAAAAAATTAAAGCATATTTATTAAAAAAAAAAGATTAAAGCAGCCCTGACTGGTTTTGCTCAGTGGTTAGAGCGTCAGCCTGCAGACTGAAAGGTCCCAGGTTCGATTCTGGTCAAGGGCATGTACCTTAGTTGTGGGCACATTCCCAGTGGGGGAGTGCAGGAGGTAGCTGATCGATGTTTCTAACTCTCTATCCCTCTCCCTTCCTCTCTGTAAAAAAAATCAATAATCTCTCTCTCTCTCTCTCTCTATATATATATATATGTGTGTATATATATATGTATATAAAAGATTTAAGCAGCTCCAATGGTATTTTTCAAAGTGTGCTCCAAGGGCCAGCTGCATCAGGCTTACCTGAGGTTCTTATCAGAATGCAGATTCCTGGGCACCACCCCAAACCAACTGAATTAGAGTTGATAAGGTTCAGGAATCTACACTTAACAAGCTCCCCAAGGGATTCTTCTGCTTTAATGTTTGAGAATTCCCGAATCTGTTGGTTTCTCACAGTGCCTACACTCATACAGAGCTTCATGTCCCTAATATTTAATCCCCCTGAGTCTGAAGAGCATTATACTGAGAGGAGTCTGGCAAAGAGAAAGCAGGGTTTTGGAGTCAAGAGATCTGAAATTAAATCTGGTTCTACTACTTACTATCTAGGCGAGCTTGGACAAGTTACTTAATTTTTCCAGGCCTCAGTTTCTTCATTGATAACAGCTGGATAAGAATATCTATTTCATAAAGATATTGTTGTAACTAAACAGGAGAGTCAGAACAATGATAGAGGAAGCCTATCATTCTTTGGAACAATTACTGAGGCCTACATACCATTTATAACAAGATGAATAAAACATCATCAGATACTGCACTGCATAGCACGTATATCAGTATAAAGGAAACATTCCCATCTCATTAACTTGTTTTTTGCACCTCTTTGTAGTTGAGATATAATCCAAGCTTTGTGCTGTTTTCTGTTAAGAGTCCCATGAAAAATGTAGCTTCCCCCCCCCCCCCCCCCCGCCGCTCCACCCCTTGAACTGTCTAAAGTCTCCTTACCACTATAAATGACAGTCCTGAAACTCTAGTATGGCCTCAACCTGAACCTTCTCCAGCCTCATCGCTCACCCCTGTCCCCCTGAGTTAGTCCCTAGGATCAAATGCTTGTTCTGCTGCTTAGCCGTGGAAGGTCTTGATGAAGTTACTTAAACTCTCTGTGCCTTAGTTTCCTTATCTGTGAAAGGCGGATACGGTTAGAACCATTAGATGACCTTTAGCAAGCACCTGTGTTAGCTGTTCTCACTGTCACACTGTAGCTGCCTTCCTCTCAGTTCTCCAAAGGCTCAAGCTCCTTCTCCCTTCAGAATTCTCGCTATTCCTTCAGTCTTCTCATTCTTAAGGCTTAAATGTTATTGCTCTGAAGCAACTTCCTGATCCACCTCAGCTCCCACCATTTCTTAACAAAGTAGGTTAAGAAATGCTGTTAAATACTCATTCACTCTGTATTTTTCCTTTGCAGCACTTATTATCATGATTCAATGTTTGCTTACTCCATTAAAATAGGAAACATGTCGTATTACACTGCCCCACATCCATCCTGATAATTAGCACAATTCTGGATCCGTAACAGCACTCAAAATATTTTAAGTATTTGATGAACGAATGATTTCTTAAATCTGACTATGCCCAAACGTTCTCAAGGGATGGTATCAATGCTAAAGGTCAGTCACTTTTCTGCCCAGGGTCAGAATTCTTTACTCCCTTTACTTCCTGAGATAACATTTTCAGAAATGCAAATGGAGAACTTAACAAATGCTTAATTTTTGGCTGAATGAGATTCCCAGGAGTGTGTTTTGACTCTGTTACTTTAGATCTGCAGTTCAATATGGTAGCTACTACTGCATGGGGCTACTAAGCACTTGAAGTGTTATTGCTAGTATAAAAAGGTAAGTGCTGAAGTGCAAAATACACACTAAACTTTAAAGATTTGGTACAAAAAAAGAGAATGTTAATATCTCATAGTTTAAAAATTTATTGTAAGTTAAAGTAATATTTTGGAAATATAGGATTAAGTAACTATATGACTAATTTTTCTCCCTTTCTTTTTACCTTTTTAAGTGTGGCTACTAGGAAATTTACATATATGGGTTTGCATCAGGTTTCTATTAGACAATGCTGTTTAAGACTATCTGCCTAGAAAGTGTGTTGTATTTCCCCATTTTATTTCCTCGTTTTAATCCATAACAAAATGGACTACAAATTCTTTCATGGTTTTTCTCAATACTGGTATTTCTGATGCATGGGCTATCCCTGTGAATACGTCTGATTATTTCAAATAAGGCATAATTTCCTACTTAATCCTGAGTCTCATCACATCAAATCCCAGCGAACCGGAGATGTACCATCCCATGGCTACTTTATTTATAAATATTTATTACTAAACATTATGGTTAAGAACATAAGATCTGGAGCCAGGCCCCCTGTTTTTGGAGTCCTGGCACTACCACATACTAGCTGTGCAACTTCGTTTCTCTAAGTATCTCTGTGCCTGTTTCCACAACTGAAAAACGGGGATGGTAGCAGTGTCTACTTCATAGGGTTGAGAGCGTTCATTGGTATCGGTAAAGTGCTTAGGATGATGCCTGGTATGCAGTAATCACTTAGTAATGACAATGATTTGTGTCATCACACACACCCCTCACCCTTCCCACCTACTCATATTCTCTTGTAATATTGGACACCTCCCCTAGTGATGTTGTTCCTTCCAAATCTGAGCAATTTTATGCTCGTAGCTTCTCACTCCAGAATTCTGCTAGCCGCCGGCGGAGTGGCACTTGAGCAAGGTTCATAGCCTCTCTCACTTTTCAATTTCCTTTATCTGTAAACGAGAGTGGGTACCGCCACCTTCCTTGCACGAGTCTGAATAGCACGAGGTATACGAAGTTCCTTTCGTGGTCCTTGCCACCTAATTGATACCTCAACCGCATTTTCTGGTTTAACACACGTGCTCCTCACAACACACCATAAGATAGTATTTTATGAAGGAACCAACATCTGGGATGTCAAAACTTGCCCCAAGTCAGCTCTATATTGGAGCGAGGTTTCAACGAGTCAGAAATATTTTCACGAAACCAAAACTGCTTTCCCTATGCATGGACGCTTTAGAAGTTATTTTAGGCTGCTTACGGGATGCCAATGCTTGAAGAAATCAGAAATCGGCAAAGTCAGTCTATGCCCTGTTGCCCCCTGAAACTGCAATAGAAAATCAAAATAAAGGGTTTAATACTATATTTAGGTCAAAGAACCCAAGAGCCTTAGAGTCGGCGACGTGGATGAAATTTCAGTAAACAAAACAAAGCAACGAGTTTCCCCTGGAGGAAACCGCGGACGTCGGGAAGGAGGCTCCATTGACAGGCTTTCGGGGCTACCCGGTCGCCCCAAGACCCGGAGGAGGCCACGGTCGCCCCCAGACCCGTGGATCTCGGGGCCCAGAACTGCGCCCGCCCGCCCCTCACCTCCGGCTCCGGGCGTTCCGAAGCCATCACACAGCGCTCCCGCGCCGGCCCGGGCCAGAGAAGATGTTCGGCTTGTGGCCCCTGACCCGGCCCCCGCGCACGGCAGGAACAGGAAGTGAGTAGGCGGGACAACTTATGAGCCCTCTGATTGGTGGAAGGAGCCCTCTCAGCGTGACTCATTGACTTGAGGACCGGAAGAGGAGGTCGTTGCCGCAGACGCTGCCGCCGCTATGCAGGTGAGGATTTGGTTGGGGCTATCGATGTACCCGCTTAGTTTCGGTTCAGCGGCCGAGAGTAGGCTGACCGAGCATGAGGCAGGAGTTGAAGCCGAGAGTAGGGGGCAGAGCCCGAGGCTGACACTTAAGGGGACGTGGGGTGGAGGGGCGAGGCCTCCTGGGGAGGAGAGGCGGGGGTGACATGGGTTGGGAGCCCGGCTGACCAGAGACAAACTACGGCTAAGTCGGGAGAGGAAGCAGCACTGATTTGCTAGGTTGTGGGAAAGGACCAGGTTGTCATTTGGGGAGGCTGCGCTGCATTCTAAGGAAGACGGCTCAGGAACGTGCCGTGTTGGCTGGCTGTTGGATGGACGCTCTTGGATGCCGAAATAACAGGGAATTTTCAATCGGAGAGAAGGCCGAGGGGTGAAGAAATTGTGGAACCCCTGTGGCCAAAAGCTAAACTAATTATAATCTGAGGCCGTGGGTGGCTCCTGCCCTGCACATTGGCGAGTTTGCAAGACGATTGCCCAACCTGTGCCCACAGTAAAACTGGAGGCTATCGGTAGAAAAAAATTATTTTGCAGACCCCCCAGCATTTACAGTTTTTTGTCTGTTCCTTAGGACGTGTGCATTTTTAAAAAATATATTTTTATATTGATTTCAGAGAGGAAGGGAGAGGAAGAGAGATAGAAACATCAATGAGAGAGAATCATTGATCTGCTGCCTCCTGCATGCCCCCTACCAGGGATCAAGCCAGCAACCCAGGCATGTGCCTTGACTGGAATCAACTCCAGACCCTTTAGTCCGCAGGCCGATGCTCTGTCCGCTGAACCAAACCAGCTAGCAGCGGTTCTCAACCTGTGGGTCGCGACCCCTTTGGTGGTCCAACGACCCTTTCACAGGGGTCGCCTAAGACCATCCTGCATATCAGATATTTACATTACAATTCATAACAGTAACAACATTACAGTTATGAAGTAGCAACGAAAATAATTTTATGGTTGGGTCACAACATGAGGAACTGTATTTAAAGGGCTAAAAGGCTGAGAACCACTGACTAGGGCGACATTTGCATTTTTAAAAATTTATTTTATTGCTGACAGTATTACAGATGTCTCTTATCTTTCTCCCTTTTTGTCCCCCCCCTCCTCATCCCTACCCCAGGCCTTCCCCATTCATTATGTTGTTTTGTTGTTCATTTGTCATATTTTCTTCCACCTGGTCGTCTGTTAGTAAATGTTTATAAGCCTGTGAGAGGGGCACAGGAATGTTGTCACAGAGATAAAATGAGTGCAGGTTGATTCGGCAAGGAGAAGGTTGAGACATCAAATGCTGAGGGCAAATGAAGAGTTGAGGCAGGGGCTGCGGTGGTGGTACAAGGCCAGCCAGTGGTCGGAGAAACCTCCATGTGTAGGTAGATTGCTCAGAGATTGTGTGCCATTGGCAAGAACAGCCTGGCTCACAAGGCAAGCTCTAGAACAGAATAGTACATATGCTGCAGAGGTACACAAAAGTGAATAAACCCAGACAGTAGGTCTCGAGAAAATTTCTCAGTGAGAGGATAGAGTATACCTAGTACAGAGAAAAACCAGGCATGAATTAGGAAATGATGGAGAAAGGAGTCAGTTGGTAGGAAGAATCGAGGTCAGGTGCATGAGTTGAAAGGTCTAAGAGTTGTTGCTGTCTGTAACCCAAATACCAAAGATAGAAAACAACCTGGCTCTTCTATGCCAGTGAGTTCCTGTGTTACTTAATAGTGTTGCATACTGTCATCCTGGCTTTTCAGCCTTCCTTTGTATGTGTCATACTCACACTCATCTGGGTAACCAACCTGTTCCTATTGGTGCAGAGGGAGGAGAAGCAGCTTGAAGCATCATTAGATGCACTGCTGAGTCAAGTGGCTGATCTGAAGAACTCACTGGGGAGTTTCATTTACAAATTAGAGAACGAGTATGACCGGTTGACCTGGTAAGGATGCCCAGGGTAATCTGGGGTGGGGGGAGGGCCAAGCCTCCTGGTGAATAGGGCACCTCCAGTGATAGAACCATTTATCAGTTTGCAAACATCTTATGATTTGGTAAGAGCTAGGTTTCCCAACGTTTAACAAATGAAGTATAATTTAGGGCCTTCATGACCAGGAAGTAGAGAAATGCCCAGTTTCCCAACCTAGGTTCTTTCTAGCTTTTGATTCTCACCCTTTGACTTCTTTGAAAAGAAATCCTCCCACTACAGTAGGAACACAAAGGTCATACTGGATCTCTTGCCATAGATATTGGTGGGTTTTTTAAACCCAACCTGGAAATACAGATCTTATTTCCAGGCCAGAAAAGAGGCTGGACTTTTAGTGATAACAATGTAGGCATGGTTCCTATTTTGCCACTGTTCCTCACTCCATTCAAATAATGAACTATCTTTTTTCTCCATCTGTGTCAGAAACTGAAAGTGTGTCCCTCTTTCCTAACCCCACAATCTCCATAAGACACACTGGTTCCTACCCAGTCCAGCTCTAGGGCTAGGAGTCTTCTGGGGGTGAGTCTGGGTATTCCTAATCTGAAGGATCCCTTTGAGGCTACTTTACTGGGAATATTCTGACACCTTCTTACTACCACCAGGCCCTCTGTCCTGGACAGCTTTGCCTTGCTCTCTGGACAGTTGAACACTCTGAACAAGGTCTTGAAGCATGAAAAGACACCACTGTTCCGTAACCAGGTCATCATCCCTCTGGTGTTGTCCCCAGACCGTGATGAAGATCTTATGGTAAGAGGAGAAGAAGGGTACAACTTGGGAAATTAAGTTCTTTAATAAGGACCAAGAGCACAGTCGTTGGCTGGTTGTAGAAGTTCTGAATGTGGAGCAGTGTGTAGCAATAAAAAATGAGGCTGCATTTTGGAGGCCTTGTTTTTTGTCCTGGAATTGGAGAGCTATCCTATCTAATAAAAGAGTAATATGCAAATTAACCATCACTCTGGGACAAAATGGCGGCACCCATAGCGGTGGGGCAGGACGCCGGTGGCGTTACCCTGGCAACGGGAGCTCAGCAGGCAATCAGACCACAGGCGGCACCCAGCAGGGCCGGCTGGGAGGTCACCATGATGATCCCTGAGCAGACAAGCACTGCTGGGCGCCGGCTGAGGAGGCGGGGGCCCGAGCCATTGGGACCCCGCAGGCAGCACACAGCAGGGTCTGCTGGGAGGTTGCTATGATGACCCCCGAGCAGACAAGCAGGGGCTGCAGGCAGCACCCAGCAGGGCCTGCTTGCCCATCCCCGTGGTGTGGAGCAGACAGGCCTGACAGAGCAGAAAAACACGTGGAGTGGGCCCAAGCTATCAGAAGCACATCTCCTGAGGGCTGCCAAATTGGAGAGGGTGTAGGTCGGGCTGAGGGACCTCCCCACCTGCCCTCCCCCACCTACCCATGCATGAATTTTGAGCACCGGGCCCCTAGTTCCCAAATAAACCTGAGGACCTTGCCACCAAGGCAAAGGCCTATCTCATCTAACACCTATCTTGAGCAAAATGCATGTTCTTTTGTGACTTTGTATATTTTAGTCTTTAATTAAAATGTAGCAGAGAGATTTGCCCCTTTGTGTAGTACAGATAGGAGCGCGAGGAAACAGAAGTGAATGATGGAGTGAGGGGTATGGTGTCCTAGGAAGCTAAATATCATACATCATAGGCTGTGTTTTTCCTGAAAATGCACTGTTTGCCTGTGACAGGACCTATATACCGGTCCAGATTGAATCTTCTTGGAATGCCTAGGATGATTAATAAAATCTGTGTTCAACAGCGGCAGACGGAAGGACGAGTACCTGTTTTCAGCCATGAGGTAGTCCCTGACCATCTGAGAACCAAGCCTGACCCTGAGGTTGAAGAGCAAGAGAAGCAACTGACAACAGATGCTGCCCGCATCGGTGCTGATGTAGCTCAGGTTGGACTGATGCACTGCCCCGCTGCCCCCAGCCCCAAGTCCCACAGGAGAAGCTAGGCTTTACCAGTGCTGAATCATAGGAGGCACAGTTGATTGCATATAAATCGCCCCTGGAAGAGCACAAGAAAGCAACTTCTCCACAGTCATTTCTTGCTTGCCCTAATCTCTGTACCAATTTGTGTGTTACAGAAGCAGATCCAGAGTTTAAATAAAATGTGCTCAAACCTTTTGGAGAAAATCAGCAAAGAGGAACGAGAATCAGAGAGTGGAGGTATGGAGGGATCGGTGGCAAAATGGAGAAGGAAAGCCCTGAGTTTAATCCTTACTCCCATAAGTCAGATAACCTTTCCCCTTTTTTATAAAAAGGTTAGAAACTTGCCCAAAGGCACCAGCCAATAGTAATAAGTAGTGGAGTGTCCGAGCTGGTGTTTCTAAGTGGTTAGCACGTCAGCGCCTATCACTGAAGGGTCGAAGGTTCAACTCCCAGTCAAGGGCATGTGCCTGGTTTCAGGTTGGTCACCAGCCCCTACTGGGGCACATGTGGGAGACAACCAATTGATGTCTCTTTCACATCAACGTTTTTCTCACTTTCTCCTCTTTTCTCCCCCTCCTTCCCTTCCACTCTCTCTAAAAATCAATGGAAAAAATATCCTCAGGTGAGGATTTAAAATCAAAATAAATTTTTTAAAAATGGAGAAGGAAAGAGTGATAAGATCACTTTTCTAGGAATGATGGTTAGTAGCGAAGTGAGGACATACAAGAATGAGCTGCTTAGAAAAGGGTGTACATCCATTTTGTTAGCTTTTTGTGTTTCATTCGAGCCCTAGAACAGACGGAAGAAAATGGCAAAGTGAAAAGGGAGAATTCTAAGATAGTTGTGGAGGTTCTTTGACTCTTCCTCTGGGCTAACAGGGAGTCCAGATGCTGCTGAAGTCAGAACTCTAAGCCCTGATACTCATACTGGTCTTCCCAGTCCAGGGTCAGAGGACTACCTCAGAGCCCTCACTCACCTTTTTCTCCAGGTCTCCGGCCAAACAAGCAGACCTTTAACCCTGCAGACACCAATGCCTTGGTGGCAGCTGTTGCCTTTGGAAAAGGGCTGTCTAATTGGAGACCTTCAGGCAGCGGTGGATCTGGCCAGTCAGGCCAGCCAGGAACTGGAACAATCCTTGCAGGAGCCTCAGGATTACAGCAGGTGCAGATGACGGGTGCTCCAAGCCAGCAGCAGTCAATTCTGAGTGGAGTGCAAATGGCCCAAGCAGGTCAACCAGGTAAGGTGTCAGGGATTGACATGGTGACAGACCTTGAGCAGGAAAATGGGAATAAGCTTAATTGTCTGAGCCTTCAGCCTCCCCAGAGCTGGAGATTTTCTCCCATTCTCCTGGACTGTGACCCACAAAACAATTTTTAAGAGTAAAAAATCTCATTTGAGATGCTAACAAACTCCAGAGAATGAAGAATAACTTTGAAGAGCAGAAACTGCTCTCACCTCCAGCCCCTATCTCAGATCTCTGTCTCACCTGCCCTTCTGTCCCATTCACTCTGGGTATGAGGTATGTTAGGGTTTTTTCTTAGAGAAACCAGTGGCCAGACCATAAGACCATTTGGTAGGTGGGTTGAGAATTGATAAGCAGCAAGTTTCCCAGTGCTACATGTATTCTTTTCTCCATATTCTGTGACCTGCTCATTTTTAGTGATGATGAGAACAGTCTGGAGGAGTTCAGATACAAGTAATTAGAAGAGATATTTTCTTCTACACTGTCTGAGAAAAGGGACAATTAAAATAAAAGTATATTCTTTTACCCGTGATGGTGGTCACACAGATTTAGCTGTCTTTTCTAGGAATAGGTGAGCAGGAATCTGATCCCTCCCACCACCTCATCTCCCCCCCAAACAGCCCTCTCCTCCTAAATACCATTAGGGAGAGAGCTGGTGTGCAACCATGCCTCTGAGCTTTGGCGTCCAGGTTCAGATGCTACAGAGGTTCTGAGATGATAGAGAGGGTGGCAGAAGGAAACCTAAGAGACCACATTTCTGAATTATCATAAAAGTCTTACCATGCATCAAGTGTCTTTCTTTGTGTTCCTTTTAGGGAAAATGCCAAGTGGAATAAAAACCAACATCAAGTCAGCTTCCATGCATCCCTACCAGCGGTGAGTGTGGCCAGCGACCTCGACTCCCAGATGCTCTTTGTAGAGCTAGGCAGTGAAATTGCCTTTTGCCCAAACTGACCTAGATGGGTACAATAAAAGGACATGGGCTTGCAGCCACAGACAAATCCAAGCTTTACCACTGACTGACTGTGTGTCCTTGGGCAAGTGACCTAATTTTTCTGAGCCTGTTTTCTTATTTGTAAATGGTAATAATCTCTACATTATAAGGTTGTTGTGAGGATTAAATGAGAAAATGAATGTAAAACACTTCGCACAGTGTCTATATACATAAAAGGCTAATATGTAAGGTGTCCCCTCAGGAGTTCGACTGAGAGACTGGGAGTACGATTGCTCGCTCTGAAATGCGCTGACCACCGGGGGGTGGCGGGGAACGAAGGAAGGCCCCGCCTGGCCTCAGAAGGCCCCAGTCGGCCCTGATTGCCAGCCAGGCCTAGGGACCCTACCCATGCCTGAATTTCGTGCACTGGACCTCTAGTATGAAATAATTGGTATTCAATAAATGATAGTTTCTACAGCCACTTTTCCCTACTGCCCTCCTCAGTCCTTGATCCAGAACTGACCCTTATCTAATGTGGCTTCATGTCAGTGGTGAACTGATGAACACAGGATCATAGACCACTCTGTTCTGTTGGGAAATCTGCTTATTTTGCGCTGCTAGAAACTGTGGCAGCCTCTATGTTCTTAGAGGCATACTGTCTCTGCTCAGGTTCCATCCTGCCTGCCATGTCTTCAAGCTAGGCTTCTGGGCTGGGTGAACGATTTACCGAAAGCTTTGGTAAAGCTTGGGCCTGCTCTGCTCTCTATGAGCCTGTGCTTCAAGGAAGAGCTGGATCAATAATGGGAATGGGTAGCTACCAGTACCTTTGCCTGTAGTTTTAAGTTGAAGAGCAGAGTGATTTTGAGTCTCCAGTCTTAAGTTGCCTTTCTCACTCCTTTTGGGCAAGGGCAGGAGTTGAGTCAGCAGAAGTGGACCAAAGGGTTTCTCTGAATAAAGTTAGTTAAATTTTGATGGTCATATGTCAGGCATATCTGACAGCAATTTATGAGACTTTCAAGGTGGCTTCATCAGAGACTTTCAAGATTGCTTCAAGGTAATTGTAATTTGTTTTCCCTAAAAAATGTTATCTTTCATTAGCATTGATCTAAAAGTCCTTAGTTAGAACAGCCTTCTAGCTGCCTTTTTTCTGTTCTCTTTCATCACATCTAATACTTTGGCATTTGTTCGGTGCCAGGCAGAATTCTGCCAGGCTGTGGCAGCAGAGGACTCGAAAAGTGGTCCCAGATGTCACATTTATTCCTGTTCCATCAAGACAAGAAATGGTATCCACAAAGTACACTGACCATATCACACAGCAACACAGGCAGTCATGTCATTGGCTGTGAGGCAAAGCCAGACCTTTCTCCCACTTACTGCTCTGTCAGCTCACTCAGTGTTCTTTATCTTCTTATCCCTTCCCTTTCGACTGGTGTCAGAGCTAACTCTCATATTGCCTAGGGTTTATGCTGGGCTTCTGTAAAATCCCTGAAGCAAACTTTTGGTAACTGCTTTATTTATTCCACCAAAAGATTCCTTCCTGCTGAAAGGCACCAAACCCATGTTTCTGTTGTCTATGGTTAATACTGACTTTATTCCCACTGTACTATATGAAATGGATTCCTTGTCCTCCAAGAATGGAAATATTCTCCTACCACAACAGGAACATATGCAGTAACCTGACCTGTATCTTGTGCCCATAAACAAATACTCCTTATTCTGGAGGCATTCACATCTCCAACTTCTAAACTTTGAAAGCACATGCTCTCATTTCCAAGCCTGCTCCCACCCCCAAATCCTCTGGAGCACACAACCTACACAGCATCAACAACTGTGGGGCCCATACAACCCAGTAACCACCTCTGGAGAGTATGTATTTACCACTCCTAACATACTCATTTCCTCAGGGGGGAATATATATGGAGTTGCCTTTGAAGAAGAGGCCATGACGGTTCTAGCTGGCTTGGTCAGTGGGTAGAGCGCCTGCCTGTGAACTGAAGGGTCCCAGGTTCGATTCCAATCAAGGGCACATGCCTAGGTTGTGGGCTCGATCCCCAGTGGGGAGGTGTGGCGGAGGCAGCCGATCAGTGATTCCCTCTCATCATTGATGATTCTATCTCTCCCTCTCCCTTCCTCTCTGAAATCAATAAAAATATATATATATATTTTTTTTTTTTTTTCAAAAAAAGAAGAGGACATGACGTGCTCAAATTTAGGATTTGCAAAAGATGGCTCTCTTGCCCTACTCTGGTAATATTCCTCAGTTTCTGACTGCTCTGCTTTCTTCTCCTTGTTGGGGCCCCTGGAGAATGAGATTGTCTTCCAGGTTTATGTCTAGCATGGAGAAACAGCAGCTGTGAAATCTCCAGATCTTACTCAGCATTGAGTACATCCTGAAGGTGGGAGCTCACTGAATCACTGTCTGTGACACCCATTGCCCAGGACCTCTCCTCCAGCTCTGTCCTAAGGTTGGGATTGGGTCATTGTTGAACCTCCCTTTTGATCTTTGTCTCAGTCACCCCATTTTCTTCCCCTTCTGATGTTTATTATTGTCTTACCTAGCTAGCTTACTTTAGTTAACCTTGTACTTTCTTGGGAAACAGCCAAGATAGGTAGGTTGTAGCTAAGTGCTCCTTCTAAGGGGTCCTGGCATTAGAACTGAGATGGAGAGGTTGTGTAGTGCCCACCTCCCATCCTGCTGCTGGGGGAAAGAAGCTGAACTCTGTAGGAATGCCCTAGTGCAAGGCTGGTCCCTTTTCCCACCCCCATCTCACCTCCCCCAGGCAGCTGGGAACAACTTCTCCCTTTGTCTGAGCTTCTTGTCCAGAATAATCCTCCTATGGACAATGTGCTCTCTGTGCCCTGTGGACACAGGAGCCGTATGAGCTGATCCCAGCACCAGGCAGGACGGAGGCTGAATCCTTCCAAACGCCCACCCTGGGTCAACTCCTGATTACTGTCCAGAGAAACTACTGAGGGATGTACATTTTCTTTCATCTGCTTCAGATTTGGGGTGATAACTTAACTGAATTTTAGCAACAGGGGCTTTTGTTCCCTCCCCCCCTTTTTTAATCAGTCCTGAGAGTTCATTGTGCCTAACTGGGGAGGCTTGACATGACTGGCCTGACACCCTTGACTACATAGGGGCTAACATTTGGAAGGGATTTGCCACCCTGTATGGGTACAAGCCTGTACAGCATGTTACTATACTAAATATGGTAGGCACTAGTATCTAAACATAGACAAGGCACAGTAAAAAGAGTATAAAAAATAAAAAAATGGTTCACCTGTATAGGGCACTTACGTGAATGGAGCTTGGATTTGCGGAGTGAGTCAGTGCGTGAGTGGCGAGTGAATCCAAGCTTCTGACTTATTTTCTATATTGTCCTATCACTCACTCTATTCCCCAGGTATACAGACTTTTTTCAGCCTCCATTTCTTTAAATTAAGATGTCTTTATGTCAGAGTGGGAAAGAGAGAATCATTCATCGGCTGCTTCCTGCACGCTCCCTACTGAGGATCAAGCCTGCAGCCCCAGCACGCACCCTGACTGGCAATCAAATTTTGACCTCCTGGGTCATGGGTCAGTGCTCAACCACTGAGCAACACCAGCTGGTCCAGCCTTCATTTTTTTATTCCCATTGGTCCCTCTGCGGGGAACACTTTGCCCCATCATTCTGTCTGATGAATAACCAATCATCCTTCAAAATTCAGCTCATGAGTCATTCCTCTGTGAAGCTTTCCAACAACCCAATCTGTCCTCAATTCCTTGCCACTCTCACGGGGTAAGGTCAATTACCTTCTCTTTTATGCTCCACATTTGTACCTTGTACATACTAAGTCTAGCTCTTGCTGCCCTTTACTGTCCCCCAAGTTCAAGCACATTAAACCGTCAGGGTTTGAATCCCAGTTTTTCCACCTGAAAATTGTGTGATCTTTGGCAAGATAATGTGTCTTGTATTATAGCATCTGTAATGTAGCATTTGGGTTAAAAGCAGGTTCTAGTGCCAGACTGCTTGGGTTTGAATCCTAGCTGTAACACTAACTGTAGTTTTGGGCAAGTTAATTTACTTCTCTGTGCCTCATTTTTTCTTTTTTAAATTCATGGGGATGATAATAGTAGAGGCTATTTCATTGGTTTGCTATGAACTTTAAGTAGATTAATATAAAGTGCTTAGAATAGTGCCTGACAATAGTAGAGGCTCAATAAATATTACCTATCATCAAGGTAGTGTCTAGAACTCTGCTCTTAGTAATTGTTGCTTAAATCAATGATTGACCAATATTTCTGAGTGAGTAACCTTTTCTTTCTTTTGCAGCTTGTCTGTGCTCACATCTCAGGAGCTTGGCCTCAGAGACACCCTTTATCTCATTTCATTTCCCATGGTGTCTCCTTAGCATCTCATGCAGACAAGTCACTGACTTATCTGGTGTGATAAGACATTTTCAAATCTAGTTTTGTGAATTTTTTTCCTCCCACTTATTGTCATCTACACTCTTCCTAATGAGCCCAGTTTGGTCTCTTAAATTGCATCATTTTTATTTGAGACCAAATGTCAAACTCCTTCACCTGAAATGTTCTATTTCATTCCTCCTATACTATATCTCTTCCCTGTCCAAACCAGGTAAAGACTTAGTTCCATTGTCTGCCTACATTCTGTTTTTAAACAGAGCCTGCATCACTCAGATCTCTCTGTGCAGCTATGATCAGTTCTCTCCTTGATTGTCGTTACTTATTTGCCCTGGCCTCATGCCTTCATGGGTGGCTGTGTATAATTCACTGGGTTATCACAACCAGCGCTCCATGCATGCTTCTCTTCCCTTCACACTCACCATCCATTCTTCAGGCCTTGTTTTTTTTATGGCACACTCCACTGTTCTTGTCACTAAACTCTAAGTACTCTCAGCTATATCCATAAGGAAATACATGGGAGTTGGGCTGTCTCACACTTTCAATGGCTTAAGCGTGCTTTGCCCTCTACTTGGAATGTCTGCCCTCTCTTTTTTCTGCTCCGAGCCCCTTGTTCCCCTAGTGAACAAGTTGTCTCCTCCCCTGTATAATTGACCATTCATAAATCAGACTTCTCCTGTATCCTCTCTACACCTCCTTGTAGTACCTATAATCCCATTGCAATTTATTTATTTACAAGTTTAAATCCTCAGTTTCCACTTCTGTAAAATGGGACTATAGCACCGACCTCAAAGTCTACCTTCATCTGAGCAAGATTATTTAAAATTAAATTTAACCTTAAATTTCTACAGGATCAAGTCCAAGCTTCTTTGAAGAGCATACAGGCCCTTTCAGGCATATGGTCAGTTCTCAAATGCTGACTATTATCCCCCTCTTCCTCTACTTTCCAGAGCAACCTCAAGTTTTTTGAATGGTATATTAAACTGTTTTTATTGCAACACATGACAATTAAACTAACTTAACGAAAAACAAAAAAGGGGACCCAATTGTATTTGGGTTATGCAGATGTTAAGTGGAAGGGTAACTGGCTCTAGGGAGGCTTGGAGCTCCAGTGTCGTCTATGTTTTCTGTTTCTGCATTTTCCACTTTATAGTAATATAACTTGCCTTATGGAAGAACTCTTGTTTTACTTTATTTTTATATAAGAACTCTTGATTTTGCGTGGATACTGTGCCATAAGGAGCTTGAGTTGGGAGAAGGGGGAGAACACCATGATTAATGGGCCAGTGGGGTAGGGCAGGAATTCCTTTAAATGAAAGCAGGGGTGTGGGAAAGTGTCTGGACGCAATCCGAATTACAGCTCCCGTGGTCCACTTGGTATTTCACCTCTACGGAGTCCTTGGGTTTTTTCTCAAGCCCTTTGTTTTTCCCTGAACTTTCAGATTGCTTGCGAATGTGGCAGCATGTCCCAAACTGCGTTCATTTCCTCCATCCTGCTTCACCTGGGTTATCAGCTAACATTGCTGTCAGTTCTGGTTCCTCTCTCTTCTTCCTTCTCACTGTGATTGCTCTGGTTCAGGCCTTCATTGTGTCACATCTGTGCCCTTCAGCTGTTCTCTCAGATGATTTCCATTCCTCATTTTTCTCTTGGTAATATAGCTTACTGTCATCAGGTTTATCTTTGTAAAGAGCAATGGGGATCATACCAACCCCCTTTCTTAAAAATCAGGGACACACCCAATACAAATGAAACTCCTCATTATTCTTCAAAAAAAATTTTTTTTATTGTTATTGATTTCAGAGAGGAAGGGAGAGGGAGAGGAAGATAGAAACATCAGTGATGAAAGAGAATCATCGATTGGCTGCCTCCTCCAACCAGTAATTGAACCGTGACTTCCTGGTTTATAGGTCGATACTCAACCACTGAGCCACAGTGGCCAGGAAAAAGTCCTCATTCTTTTCATTCAAAACACATCATGATAGGGAGCCAACCTACTTTTTAACCTTCTGTCATAAGTAGGCCTTTTATTCACCTTATTCTTTAGGCAAACAGAATCACTGTGCTTTCCTCCATTCATCCCTTCATCCACCCTTTTCCTCAGCCCAGAATACCTATTTGTTTCCACCTTGCTATGTGACCTTGAAAAGATCCTTCACCCTTTCTGATCCCATTCTTTTCATCTGGTAAGCAGTGATAGTAGTACCTTACAAGACTGAACCATAAGAACACCTAGAAAGCAACTGACCCCATGCTTGCCAGAGAAAGTCCTGAATAGTAAGCTGCATTTTCTCTTTTACCCTTTTGGCTCTTCTCACACACCTTTCAGATCTTGCTAATTCTCTTCCATTTTAATAATCTCCCCTAGTTTGTCTCCTGCCCCAAAGCTCCCCCTTTTCTCTTTCCAGAGCTCTTTCTGCAGGTTTTATCACCGCCTTCTTCCTTCTGAGTTTCTTTTTCAATGATCACTTCAGGAAACATGCTATGATACCCATGGCATTGGCTACCTACTCTTGTCCCTGACCTCCCAAGAGTCCAGGCAAACCACCACATTCCAGATGATATGAGTGTTTGCAAACAGCCTCTCCCTTCTGCCAGCCAGATGTCTTTCCAGCTCCATTTTCCTCAGCCAAGGTCCCAGTCTTAGGCAGTGTATACCTTCTATCTGGCTAAGGCCCAGGGACATGTAGAATGATTAACTGATAAACCCTTCACCCCATCTTGGCTCCCTTGTCCTCACAGACTCAGCACTCCCTCAGCTCCCCCGTGTGAGTACTGTGTAGAAA